>LKNJ01001103.1:0-28299 GCA_002120245.1 Maccullochella peelii | reverse complement strand
TGACAACACCTGTCCGGTACTTTCTGCTAGCAGAGCCACCCGTCATCAACCTCATTTTTAAAACTAACTTAAAGTACTTAAAAGTACTCTTAATATCAGTTACATCAGAGTGATACAGGCTGGAAATCTTGGGATTTTTGGTGGTTAACCGTCTCCCCTCCTTTCATGCCAACTGGAGTTTCTAACCTCACAAGGGAGCAGTGTGAATTTTCCGCACTCCCTCTTGTCTATCCAATATATTGGTGGTCCGAAACTACCTCTTGCCATGAAGGCTTTTTAGATGCCACACACGGAACATTTTGTCCTCTAAAACCTTTGGACAAACCCTCTTGTTGCATTGTACGACTGAAGCCCCCTGGGCTCCTGTTTTTACCCCCTGCCTGTCAGCAGACTTAGAGTTTTTTTAAACATTGTGCTATGGGTGACGCACTTTTATCTGCCTTCTTACAGTTAAGATTTGTGGGGTATAAATATAAAATTATGCCGTCAAAACCACCACCATGCTGAGATCCCTACAGTGTGAAATCAGCTGGCATACAATCATTATGCCTAACAATGCCGTGGCGCTCCTGTATTGTGTGGAAAAACCATCAAGGGCACCACCTGGAGTGAAGGAAGATTTTGTTATTTACCTGGTTTCACAGGCCTGAAAGACTAAAGTTTTAACTTATTTTACTGTAACCGGACAGACTGAATCTGTAAACCGTTTTCATGGGGCTGCTTGCTCTTGGTGTACACAGCAATATGTATGCACATAAACAATATTATAATGTGGTAGCCATGTTGTGTAGTTGTGGACAGGATGGATAATGGATCAATTAAAGGAAAATGTCCAGAAATGTAAACGCTACTGGTTATCTCCTCATTTCAAGGTGTTTATTTTTTGTTTGTCAGTAACGGTGCTGAATGGTAAAATTCAAATCTGATATTACGAGTACTCTTGATTTTAGTCGGGTCGACTTCGACCAATTATACAACTGTCTCTGTGCAGCTGTTAAGGTTTACGCTCGTATTTAGATATTTTTTTTTGAGAACAATGATACAAAAGGCTGAATATTCTTTCACTTTGTTTGACAGGAAAGAAAGGTAAAATGTAATTATTAAACGGTTGTCTTAAAACTCTTCAGTCAGAACCAATTGTACAATTATCTCTGCAGCTCTATTGAAGTTTATCACATTTATTGAGGGCAAAATGGCCCTCAATGCTGAATATTACTACATCTTTAGTAAAACCATTAACTTAAAACGTAAAATGACTTGCAAGACAATTTGTCCTTCAGTGTTTTGTCTTTCGATCAAAGCATGTTAAACTTGTGATTTGAACATTTTGAATGTGGGATTTTTACCAGTGTGGTGAGGCGGATCTGACCCTCTAATTACTGTTTAAATATGACAAAACAGTTTGGAGTCTTAGTTGTTTCCTGTTTAAAAAAAAAAAAAAAAAAAGCCTTGAGCTGATTAGATCTGGACTACAACCCATGACATTTTCTGCCCCTTTGTCCAGTGTAAGAGCAAATCATTGCTTCTGGCTGAGTTGGACTTAAATCGCACTGAGAGCCACACCTGGCTGTATACTGCATATGTTATATAATCACCCACTGCTCATGAAATTATTCTAGGAACTGTGAGCAGCTCAGGCCCTGCAGCCTGTCATGTTTCCCCCTCGGTCAAAGCTCAGTTAACAGCAGAGACGTGTCTGGATCTGCCTTCAAACAATCTGCTTGTCGGGCTACAGAAGGCTGAGTAAAGTTAGGTGTTTGTGTTGCTAGGCTGTAAACTCATGAAATAAGGATCTAGTGTGCGGAAAACTATAATTAAGATAAGCAGCTGTTAATTAAAATTTTACATACTTGCTGTTGCTCTACGTGTTTGTTTGTTTCACATGTAGAAAGCCACAATGGCAGTTTATTCTATCCATAATGTAGCTCTGGTCATGACGTTGGTTTTAAATGTCCTTTCCCTTAAGTAGACTGTGGTATCTTTGTGTAATATGAAGAATGTAAAGAAGCACAGCAACGCTCAAGGACAGATTCATGGGGAGTTAGTAGCATCTGGTGGTCAAAGTGGGAGTTACATGATAAAAATTGCATTTTGGAACCCTGTCATAAAAACACAGCTCTCATAGCTGGCACAGGAAATAGGACCCAGAAGCAGTATAGTTAAGTTTACAGGCAGCAACAGGAAGGCAAGGCTCAACAGGTGGCAGCAGGCACAAATAAAGGTAGTGATGGTAGCGCTCTACAGCAGCAAGGCAATGAAGACAACCTGGAAAACAAGGGTGAACCAAGGACAAGTGGACAGGCACATAGAGATATCAGCTAATTAGCTAAGGATGAATAGCAACCTGTAAGCGGCTAATATACTTAACTCGAATTTAGTATGAAATCCTTGAGTTGCATCATCTTGTTTTTCCCAAACCATGCACTTGCAAGAAGAACTAGAAAACAAATCAACACACAACACAACAATGCAATAATGACAGACACTAAGGATAGCCACTGTCATAAGAAAAGTGATCAGATTATAAGGATAATCAAGGATAGTGTTACTGAAAACACGTGCAATTTGTTTTAAGATGAGAGAATAAAACATGAAGACAGAGAATTAATATTTGAAGGTAATTTTCTTTTTAAGTTTGAAGGAGCCCCAAACATAAAAGATGACTTAGTGGAGCCCAGATTTGATATATTTCATACATAAAAATCACAATGTCAAATTTATTTTAAAATAGCACTTAGTTACTTATTGTGTTTGTTATTTATGGTGACATTTATAGAGAGCAACATAACAAGGTACACACACACACACACACGCACACACACACACACAAATAGCCAGCTGTGTGTGTGTGTGTGTGTGTCTGCTAATTAATGTATTTAATTAATGTATTTAATTAGCAGGTTTGGAATAGCTCCCTGACACTTCAGCATGCATTAACTGTCTCCCAGCAGAAGAACCAGTGCACCTAAATACATGTTTTTTGTCAAACTTGTTTTCGGATAAGTTTTTTATGGAACCCCCCAATCTCATTTTTATAGCCTGTTGCACTTGTGGCCACGCTTTGTTACTAATTAGTTACTAGTTAAATATTATGGTGTTCTGTCCTATGTGGTCATTTTAATCCTGCCATTATATATTTGGCCACTAGAGGACACCGTTGTCTACAGAATTGTTTTGCACTAACTAGCTATTTTTTCTTTTCAGTGACAGCAGCCCAGATTTCACTAATGTATTTGTTTAACATTCTTTATTTAACTACTAAAATTGGTGGTGTTTGATATTGCATGAATTTCCTTTCCAATTTTCTTATGAATATTTTTGTTTTCCTTTTCCATTATAACTTTCAATTTAAGCTTTGCCATATTCCATGGCATGTCTTTCATTCAAATGGCCACCTCACAATTTCCATTTATTATGTCCAATTTTATTTTTTAGTTTCCTTTTTCTTTTTAACATTTAAATATGGAATGATTATCCTTAATAGTAGAGTCAAATAATTATTTGTTTACCATTTTCTCTTGCCTTTTTAATAGTATCTATAGGTAAAATTGTTCTCCACATATAATGTTACTGACTTAGAGTTGTTAAATCTAGCAGGTGTTTCCTGTCAGCTATCAAATATAAAACACCTGCCTCCTATGTCAGGGACTCATTGTTTAGTTTCCTGTTTTATTTTGTAATCTTGTCTCTTGTTTCCTGTGTGTTCCTGCTCTTGTGTCGTTATCCTTGATTGTCTTCACCTGTTCCCGTTTACACACCTGCACCTGATTCCCTCGTTAGCCTTTTCCTATGTATACCTGTCCTTTTCCTTTGCTCTCTGTTGGGTCTTTGTACTGTGTTAGATGTGTTCAGTGCGTGGTCCTTGTTCCTTGTGCTTAGTTTTCATGTTCCCGTGTTGGATTTATTCCTTGTGCTCCGACTGTCTCCCAAACCTGGACTCACCTGTTTATTTGCCTGTTGCCTTCCTGTATCTCAAGTAAGCGTTTTAATAACCCCTTGAAACTGCTTTGAGCCTCCTCAACTGTCTGCATTTGGGTCCTTTTCCTGCCGTTCCTGGCTACACACCCTGACATGCTATGCAATTTAATTCAGTAATGGTTTACTATTCAGCATAATGGGCAGTGTCATTTAGGAACTAATATAATAATGGTGCATCATTTTGATTTTTTTTTTTTTTTTTTTCAAAAGTTGAAAAGGCTGGAGAGTCTTTTTGCCCCTACAGCAGGATTGTGGTGTAATCCTGGTGCTGCCACATATGGGAAAGAAAACAAACCCTCCAGTTCCCAAACAATCCTGATGTAATTCAGATGACCTTACTGGGAATTCTCCCATCAGCTCCCGTTCCATGCTGGACGTTTGCCATGGGAACCAGGCAAGATCTTTTTTTGTTTTATTCCAGAGTGCCTCTTTCTTAAACTATCCAGCATTTCTCAGCAGCTAACTGTCTTGATGTTTGTCTGTCCATCACTGAAGCCCTGTCTTCTGGTCAGAAGTGGAACTATGAAGGGCCTTCAGGTGGTGCAATACGATCACTAGAGGCCATAATGATAATGGTTCACAGCAACAGTGGCTGGGCATTTCTGAACTACACGTATAGCTGGTAAATATTTTTAAAAATATGTGCACAAGTTATACATTTGTATCCTCAAACATCACAAATCACTTAGTTTGTTACCTCAAATTAGGGTTAAATTATTGCAGCAGTAATAACTGAAGTTACAGATTGAGTGGTAGCGGCCGGCTAGCAGCTACATGTTAGAGGTGCCCACAAATTACATAATTAATGGCTTTTAAATTAATATAATGAAATGATTACAACCATTAAAATTCCCTAAGTCTTATTGACCTTAACTCTCTCATACAATTTTGATGCTAAATTGGCGCAACATGTAAAATATTAAAAGAAGCTCACTGTAGTTGATAAGGGATCTTTTGACGGCAGTCATGTGGGAAATTGGACCGTGGAGCTGCTCAAACTGAGACGGCTGACCAAAATTTCTGACCTGCCAGAAAAATGCAAAAGATTTTGGCGGGAGCGACCAATTTGGGCCGAATCCGTACAGTGCCTGCCCGGCCTTAAAGCGTCATTCAGCCAGTACAGATGAGACTTTTCCTGCTTAACCACATTACATCATATTGCAGAGCTCGATGCAATTTTTCCACGGAAAACATTTGGGCGTAATTTTGTCACGGTAGAAAAAGCACAGGTGCAAATAATAAAATGAATGATGGCTGAATTCCATTTAGCTGCTTCAGTTTCAGGGTCCTGGTATAGTGCATTTTATGGCTTACTGGGACACACTGGCTTATTCTGTCTTTTCCTACTAGGAAAAGTCTAAATATCTGCTGTGAAAAAGACTTATTCAAGCTGTAGCAACAGTAATTTATATCAAGGCAGCTCCGCAACTGGGTCATGTTAGATTGACTACTAATTAGCAGCAGGTTTCAACTTTCCAGACAACATAAGGTGACCTCCAGAGTCACAGATAATTGAAAAGAAAACTGGTGAGCAGCATTATGTCTGTCACATAAACAACACTGCCCGTGTGTTACACATTAGAGACAGAATAGACTCAAACATAGTTTTTTCTCTAAAGCTTTTTAAACATATACAGTATTCACATTACTGAAGTGGAATAATAACTATAAAACTACAATATAGGAAATATCCAACAATTTGTCCAATCATTGATGGTAGTAATCAACTTGTCTACCAACCAACAAAACACACAACCTATGTTTCAGATCGTAGAGATTGTAGTCCATTGTGTTTCAGTCCAGATGTGTTCACAGCCATAATGAGACATTCACATAATACAGTGCAGTAGAAACTCACCAGTAGTCATCCAAACTAAGGTGTCACAAAATACAATTAAGGACATATATGAGAAATTAAAACATAGCTTTTAAATGGTAGAAACATGCTGGTGTGAAGATGCAATTGGCATTTGTGCTTCATATTCATGTCCACTGATGAAACGGTTGGACGAACATCTGCATCCAATGGGGCTGAAACAGGCACTGCTACAGTTAAAACTCAAACAAGCCCAACACAAGTTAGACTCTTAGATAAAGAGTAAATATGACAAACCACACTTTTCTCTGATGCTAACAATAACAGTTAACAGTAAAATTACACCAGTTAAGTTCCTGTTACTTGACTAAAGAAGTCAACACGGTTCGACATCAATTTCATCCAGTAAATCGATGAGTTTAGGCTCAGTCCACAGGTAAAACTTTGGTTGCCTGAGGGGTCAAAACGTTCCCAAACACCCCCAGTGTTGTGACTTCCACAGATGTGAGGCTCAGTCGTTAATTTCCTGGGTAGATTCAAGTCAGCCACTAAATAACAGTTTGCTTAACAACATCAGCTTGTGAACTTTGCAACAGCACTGACAGAAGGTGTGAAGTCTCTGTGGTACAAGCAGTAGACCAACACCAGTCCCAAGTTATCCCAGAAGAAGGAACATTTGGCATAAATCGTCCTTTGAAGAGAACATTTGCTTTAAGTTGCCAGTCCTTCAGAGTATCCAGAGCATCCGCTGTCCTCAGCTGTCACCAAAAATCGGCTTCATCAACCGAGATAAATGTCAACATTGCAGCTGATGATCTAGCATAAGTTTCTGCAAAAATCTCTGCAACTGCACAAATGATCGTTTATAAATTGTAATCTTTTGAAAGAGTAATGGATCATAGTAAACGCAGTGAGGGTTTACCATCAGCTTGAGTGAAATATCTGGCAACCAGGGGCGTTTCTAGGAGTTGGCAAGATCTGGGGCTAAGCTCAGACCATCTGGGGCCACACAGAGACAGCAGCAAGGGCTGGGGATGGTCGGAAATTAAATTATTTAGATTTTGGGATGATTATACATTTTTTCCTCTGTCAGAAAGATTCGGGGCTAGTCAAAAAACATTCCCGGCTAAAGCTCCGGAAGCCCGATGTTGAAGACGTCAATGCTGGCAACCATAGCACCTAAAGGTTGAGTGCATTGTGATTAGAGCACAATTTTCATCAATTTTTCATCTCAGACTTGTGGACTTTCAGCTTGCGGCTACAAATGGATGGGAGACTTCTGCCGCTCCTTCGAGCTTCAAAAGTGCTGGGTAAATTCACTGTAGGAGCCATTTTTAAGGATTGTCTGCGTTTAGATGAAGTTAGACATGACTCTCCAGATGAATGTGCATTGACTCTACACGTACTGTTCTGTATTTTGACTTTTAAAAACACACTTAAACTGCAATCTGAACACCTCAAAGCCTTATTATGGCCAATCAGGAGTTTAGAGAGTGGAGTTTCACTCTTATTAATGGCAGAAAAACAGAGTTGGTGTTCATGCTAAATGGGTAGATTCCTCCAGGTGTCTTAGTTGAAGCTATGTGTGTTATGTGCATGTGTTTAAAGGGTCAACTGTGTCTTAGTTTATGTTGAATCTGTTTGTGCTTTCCTTCTAAACAGAGAGGTCGTCTGCTCTCGTTCGGCTGCTCGTTCCGCTGGTTTTGCTTAATCTTCGTTTGTCCTTCTGACAGAGCCCTTCATTCGGGCAAAGCAACAGACCGTCTGGGCCGCCATTTTGGATCCGAGGGCAGCTGATCTCCCTGCTCCCAGGGCTGAAGCTGTCAGTCCTCAGGTATCTGCCATCTTGGATCTGATTGTTACTAGTCTCCTGCCATCTGGGTGAGTAGCAGCTCATCTGGAGGTTTACCTCCTCCACAGCGGCGGCCATTTTGTGCTTCTCGGTTTCCATGTTCTCTGAGTTTTGTTGGTTAACCAGACGGTGGTTGGGGAAAGGCAGGGACAGGAAGTGTGAGGAGCCAATAACACACTGGCTAAAGTCTGGAGGTGGGGTTGACAGCGGTGGAGGAGACAAAGAGAGCTGTCGGGCCAGCGAGGCGTTGGCAGGAGTGACGGCCTTCCCTGTGAAGGAGGCCCGCCTGCAACAAAGAGTTTTAGCCAGTTAACAGAGATGATCAAGACAATCTCACCATAAAGAATTAGATTAGTAAACATAATGTTTTAACCGTACTGTGAGCTGGATCCAGTAAGAGGTTGTGAAACAATGGCGTGTGCTCTTGTAGAACCCATAAGTAAGTAACTTAATATACTTGAAGTTGGCTATTCATTCCCAGAAGAAGTGGGTGGTGACATTTCAGGCCTACAGGGTTTTTTTTTCTCATACAGTTTGGCTTTAACATTTAATTCCAGGAAGTAAATGCTGAATCACTGACTGCTTAAAATAGTTACAGGATTTGCAGGAGTTACAGGAGCTTGTTTTTTTTGTTTTTTTTACATCCGATTCTACAAGACTAATACAAAGAGCCTTTTTTCCCCACATACACTACACTGAATACACACAAAACCCTGGTTCAATCCATATGAATACCTTTAACTGTTGACCAATAACCCAAACCTACAACCTTGTCCCCTACCTTAAACTGGCCTGAGGAAGCAAGTGAGAACAAGTCAGAATGACCTCTCTAGGACTTCACTCTAGGACCATACTAGTAGTATTGTGTCTTTTAGCCGATTAAAGGGACACTACAACAATTTAGTATTGTACTTGCATTAAGTCGGGGGACCCACAAGCAACAGATTAAACAAAAGAATGGTCAAAATTGATGCAGCAGAGGCCAAGACATCCTGACTGTCAGTCCCTAGAATAGCTCAAGCTGCAAAAACTCTGCGTCCTACATTAATGTATAGCATCTTTGTGTTAGACCTTCCCTGCCTGGTAAATGCCCAAACCTCCAGCTTGTAGCACAGGCTTTCTGTCCCCAAGCCCAGTCTGAGATAACATCATCAAATTTATATTCTCAGACTTTACAAAACTCCGCCAGACCCAAAACTCCCCACCACGGGGAGTGAATAGTGCTCCCCATGACGAGTAAATTGACTTTTATGTGTAAAATTGGTGGAATTCCCCTGTATTCAGTAATACTGACTGTATAAGCTTTATTAATCCTTTTAAAAGGCATCTATTCATTTTTATTTATTTCAATAAAGCTTTCATGCTTGAATATTTAGTCACCTTTATTTTAAGTTTTTGATTCAGTAAAGAAAAGGACCTGTTAATACATTTTCAAATAACTTCTGAGAAGCACTGCGACCACAGGCTGCTTGGTTTTAGTAGACAAGTCAATAAAAGAACATTCTGAATTTAATGATGTCTTGCTTTAAAAAGATTACTTTTCAGCAACAAATATTAGGTGCTGCATGTTGAAGCTTCCTTCAACTAACAGGCAACAAACATGACAATGATACTTACAATACAGGGGGATGCTCACTATGTTGGGTTATTTATCATGAGGTCAAAGCACAAACTGAAACTAATGAAAATAGGAAATCTGTCTAAAAATGTATCATCTTTTGTAACCAGATCTCTGGAGAAAATCTAGTCGGGATAAAAAGATCTTTGGAAATCCTGAAGCAGCCATTTAATTTGCAGCGAGTTCAAAAACATGTCCCTCCAGAAACGGCTCCTCTGGTTGGTTTTTAGCTCAGTAGAAACAAGTTCTTCATGAGGTAGTTTTATTGCTTTGAAGTATGACAACCCACGATGTCATTGTGTTTTTTACTAACTAATGTTGTGCTTGAACTTCTCCAGACCTCTGAGAACTTAAACATACATAAATAGCTTTGTGGTGTTTTCAATCTTAGAGTGCCTTTGGAAATCACCTGCAGTAATGTTGGGTATATGCAGTTTGATTAAAGGTTTCTAAGAACATGCAAAGCCACTGTTATGCTTCCCCACACACACACACACACACCTGCAGCAGCGTCTCCATGCCAGGTGATGCAGTTCGAGCACACTGAGGACCAGAGAGACAGCCGACACAACCAACATGAACACTATGAAGATGTTTTTCTCTGTTGGTCTGGAGACATAACAGTTGACTGGATGTGGACACGGCTTGGCCTGCGAGAGAGAGAGAGAGAGTATGTGACTGTAGGCCTACAGTATCATGTTTTATATTACGTAGAATGATTTGGATTTCTGGTTTTACCTTGCAGACATACAGAGGATTGAGGAAGATTCCATACAGGAAGTACTGGAGACACAGAAACACCACCTGCATGGACGTCCAATCACAGTCAGCTGCATTCATTTACTGTGAGTTTTATACACTAAGGTGGAAGAAGTACTCTGATATTTTACTTAAGTAAAAGTAGTAATACACAGCATAGAAGTACTCTGTTACAAGTAAAAGGATTCAAAATGTTACTGAAGTAAAAGTGTAAAAGTATTAGCATCAAAATATCCTTAAAGTACCAAAAGTAAAAGTACTTATAATGCTCAGTGTGGTAAAGGTGGAGCTCATTTTAATTATATATTGCTGGGTAGCTTGTGAATTTACCCCTGGGGATCTTACCCTGCAATGATACATCATAATTACAAATATATTTTGCATTAATAATGTGAATCTGCAAAGTAACTAAAGCTATGAAATAAATGTTGTGAGTAAAAAGTTCAATATCTCCCTCTGGATTGTAGTGAAGTAGAAGTATAAAGAAGCAGAAAATGGAAATACTCAAGTAAAGTACAAGTACCTCAAAACTGTACTTGACTAAATGTACCTAGTTACTTTCCACCACTGGTTTTACAGTATAAATAGAAAGTAGAAATACACATTTACAGTCTTGGATTCATCTCCATTCTCCTTTTGCTTCAGTCTCTCATATAGGTACCTTTATGTTTGAAATACTATAATCCTGATGCATCCTGCAGTGTTATATTGTCATGTTTAATTGTACAACAAAATGGAGCACAGATAGGAAGACATTTTAAAGAGAATAGAGGGCCACACATAAAACTACTAATGAAATATGTGAGCATATAATTCACAGGATGCACAGGAGTTTGCTTTAAAACAAGACCAAAGTTAACAGGAGACTTCATTTTACATTCAGTCGAGCTTTACTTGAACAATTTAAATTTAAAAGAAAAAGGGCAACCTTAACTTTTCATCCTAACTTTGAGTTTTTAAGTTTAAAGAATTGCTTTTATACTAATTGTATTAGATTTGACAAAGTAATTAAAGCAGAAAAGTCAACAGTAAGGGCAAAAAGGCAAGCAACAAACTTAAAGCTGCATGAATTAATTTGTTTTGGCAGCTTGGGGGCAGACCTCTTACATCGCCTTTTTATTATTAGTATTATTATTTACACATCCAGCAGACATGAAGCAACATTATCATGACTGGAAGTCCAATATTCACTCTACTTTCAGCTCTGGTTTGGTCTCCAGCAACTCCTGAGTAAAACATCCGTCTCTTCAGCTGCTAAATCAGCACTTTCTTCACCAGCTATAGTTGCTAACTTGTGTATAAATATGGCATAAAACCAAAACGGTTTCCTAAAAGAGGATGAAAACCTCCACAGGCTGCAGCACTGACAGTAGCAGTAATGGTAGCATGCACCTCCATGACGCTGCGTATCAGTATACTGAGTATGTAGGTCTGCAGCAGTGCGCCCTTCAGACGGATTCGACCTGCTGATGGACCTTCTGTTTTTTCCTTTCCTCCGTCCGTCTCTCCTTTCCTCCCCTGTTTGTCTCCTCCTTCACCTCCTCCCGGGTCCTCCTCCCTCCCTCCCCCCGCCTCCTCTCTGCTGCTCCGCTTCTCCTCTCTGCGAACAGTGTGCATGGCGTGGCCCATGTAGATCAGACTGGGAGTGGACACAAACACGATCTGGATTACCTGTGAGGAGGTCCACAAGATTTACAGTTAAAAACAGTTGAATTAAAGGTTAGTGTCGCTTAAAATTAATTGGAATCAGAATCAAGTTTGCCAAGAAAAATATTAAAATATAAAGAAAGATAAAGCAAGTACTGCAAGTCAAGAAGCATAAATATAAAATATTTTATGTAATTTAAATAAAAGAGCTGTGCAGTTTTGTGCAGGGATGTGCAAAATATTGATCAGGGAAATTAAAGGACTAAACCAACAATTTGCAGGCAACTAACTACACTTCTAAACTACTGTACATCACTGCTAACCATTTTAAAAAAACACACCATGAATATTCAGATTAACTGAATCCTTACTGCACCCAGATTCAGCTATTATCCTGGAAATTTGTTTTGTTTTGCTCCCCATGTCCAAATTCCAACTTGCAGGACACCACGCTGTTGAAAAATTAAATTAGGTTGTTTTTGTGTTAAAAAGGTGGTTCATAAATTCAGATGTTGGAGTTTCCTTAAATGCACCATCAAGAAAGTCTTTGCTTGCAACTGCAGTAGCACACAAAGATCTTAATGTTCGCTAGGGCCCAGTAGCTGCAAGTTAAATTTCTGTACTGAAATGAAAGGAGAACATTGGCTGCGAGTAAAGGAACAAATCAATCTTAAAACTTGTGGTTTATGTGACTTGTAGTTAACAAGTTAAAACATTCATAACAACCAGTATGGGCCTTTTTAAAATCAGGTGATATTACACCCAAATATGAGTATGCTTGGATTATTGCAACTCTCTTTTTACTGGTCCCCCTAAAAAGTCTTTAAGAAAATTACAATTAATTAATTCAGAAAGCTGCAGCCAGGATTTTGACCAATACAAGAAAAAGGGAAACACATTACTCCAAATTGATTTTAAAGTCCTTTTACTTCTCTACAAAGCCTTACATAATCTAGCACCTTCACATATCAGTGACTGCCGATCATTTTACATCCCAACAAGAACTCTCAGATCTTCCACTGCCTTTCTTTTAGAAGTTCACACAAGGAAACTGTTTTTATGGCCCTAAACTGTGGAACAGCCTCCCCTTGGATGTTAGAACAGCAACTCCCTTTTTAAAAAATAAATTTAAAGACCTATCTTTTTAATTTGGGTTAACTTTCCTGGTTTTATTAATGTTTTATTGTATTGTGATCAAACTGTGGGGTAACAGTCTTACCTACTGTTTCCCACAGTCATCATTTTGTTTGTTTCCATCACATGACATTAGGTTGTATATGTTACCCAGTATCGTATATGTGCTATGGGGAAAGCCTGGTCGTAGCAAACGTTCTCGCAGCCTGGCTGTTCAGTGTCACAGTCAAAGTCTTCCTGCTCGTCCCCCCACGATGACTCGGCGGCGGTCCCGAGCACCAGGATACGGAAGATAAACAGGATGGTCAGCCACACCTGCGGAGCCAAAAACAACAAACGAGGTACACAAAGATATAGCAAACCCTCAGAAGCAATCATATGGAAATAAAGTAGATGGAAACCATGAAGTAGAAGAAAGATTTGAAAATGCCATGGAAAAGTCTGAACAAATGTGGGTGTAGATTACTGACTACCTGACTGATTACATGAGGGTTTATGTTTAGTAGTGTCTTACTGATTTCACATTTTATTGGTCTCCCCTGCAAATGTTTCTCGTGTATTTTGTTTCAGTAGTCAGGAAAATTAAAGTTGAAATAAAATAATGCACAAGGAGAAATTATTTAGAGACTTGCATGATAACTTTTGTAAGAATACTACTTTAAGATAAGATGATAACTTGGTGTTATTTTAGAGGGAGTTACATAAAACCTATGGACATTTATGTTGTTATTTTAGATTATTTTAAGACTTAATGATTTTTTTCTGGGGTTGTACAATGTAAAGAATATAATCTGTTTATTAGAATATGCCAAGACAGAAATCACGGGTCAGGATACACAAAATAAAAGCAGAATAATTTGGAAATATAAGTGTTTTATTTTGAGTGTCTGTCTGCCTCCGTTTTTCCAGCAGAGGAAATCAGACGGCTGGCGTGTGTGTGTGTGTGTGTGTGTGTGAGAGTGAGAGATACCTTGCCAACAGAGGTAGAATGCTCCTGTACTTCCTCCAGGAAGTTTCCCAGCAGGCTCCAGTCTGCCATGACCGATCACACGCTCTGCAGGTGCAAGACTCGCCTGAGGAACCGAGAGCACACAGGTGGTTTCATGCCTGCAGCAGGGTCAGGTGGCTCATTTTTTTTATGTATAGTTTAGGATTCTTGTAATTTCTGGTTTATTTTACCAAAAGCCTAAAGAAAATGTTATGCATGGAGAACTCCACCCTTACATACCGTTATACCGATGTATATATTTTATATGTTCTATTAATTTTGGGACTTATTTTGTGTAAAATGCGATACATGTTTTTGGTGCATCTATTTTCACTTTTCCAACTTTGTCTATTTTTGCTTCAGTTATTTCCCACAATGCATTTCAACAAAACTCAGAATAAAATAATGTTAAAGATGTCCTCAGCAGAGGAAAAGCACCTATTAGCCTGTTATATTAAACTTTACATCTGTTTTGATTGAATACCAATGTGATTTACATTCACATGTATATTTCTATTACGTTTTTGTTCCGTTGAGGTTTGACTGGAGCTGTTTTAGTTATATAATCTCATTGCGCCCTCTTTTTCTGCAATGGTTTAAAGGCACCCAACTGGAGAATTAGCGCCACCGACTGTTTTTTGTTTTTTCTCCGTGAACCAACAAATATTCACATAACAACTGTGGGTAGAAACGCTCATTAAATCACATTTTCTTTTGCCGATTTTCTGGAAATTCGTTTAAAATTTGCGCTAAATCTGGATGGAAACTAGATTGAAGAATACAGTTTGTACTGGTTGTTGCTGTAACCTGACTGCTTGCTGTGTGATGGTGGCTAGCGTGTGTGTTGTATTATCGTGACCCCTCTCCACCCCGGCCCTCACCCCATTAATAAAAATGTCTGTGCCCATGTCTCAGTATAGCTTCACTCTTGGTTCCCACACTTCCATCTGTCCGTCTCTGGGGAAGGAAAACTAGCTGTCTACTGTAAACACACACACACACACACACACAGTCTTTCCTTCTTGTGTTTATGTATGCAGTGTGTACTGTACTACTACTAGTTTGTCTTTGTAAAATACAAACAAGACCAGAAGTCTGAAGCTCAGCCATGTTCCTGGAGGCTTCAATGTTCATTACTTCCAACAACATGAACGTTTTGGGAAGGAAAAAAACAATATAATGAACCAGAAGTGGAGTTAAATAAGTGTTTGTCCTGAGGGAAAGTGCTTGTAAATCTCATGGTAATCTGACTGGTACGTTCCAGTGACTCTGTGTTTGGTATTCATGACGTCTTCAGAGGATATTTTCTCATAGCTTTTTCATAGAGTTGGCTTTTTGTTGCCTACTTTTTTCTTGTTCTTAGATATGGTATGCAGCTGAACCTGCAGAGTTTTTAAAGTTGCCTGAGATAGATAATCCAGCATAGTGAGCATTTAATCTCCTTCACCAATTGGGCAAAGTTGCACTTGCAAGCAGAGAGTGTTTTGAACAGTCTTGCTGTATATATTGTCATATTGGCTGCTGAAAAATGCAAGAAACTGCTCAGTCTAGTCTTTTTTACAATGACGTTTTAAGGGAGTTGTTAAGACTAAAAGGTTACATGTATTGAAATAAGATAAAGGTTTTTAAAGGAGCCCTTCTGTGTGACACCGAAAGCAGGCGTTGTTCCCGTTTGTTTTAGATAGGTGTAAGATCATTTTTTTTAAATAATTGTGTTAATTTCTTTACTATATTTAACCAGAAAGTCCCTTGAGATGCATTATCTCTTTGGCAAGAGAGACCTGGCCAAAATGGCAGCGCAGGGTAGATTTTTGAGGCTATATTAAGGTAATTAAGATGTTTCCACTTCAGTTGTTTAACTTTGTGCTCTATTATGTCTTTCATTTTGCTTTTCCATCGATTGAATAACTTGGAATTAAACTGTAGTGCCCACTCTCATTGAGACATATAAAAATACTTGGCTTTGAATAATAACTTGTGTCTGATGCGGTTTTATCCACAAAAAAAGTTCAATTACCTCGTTACAAATGTATTAAAGTGACATCTACTCCTTCGCCCTCATAAAGAAAAACCCAGAATCTATCAATATGCAAATATTTCTCATTTCAAAAGTTGTCTCCTACTGCACTGAAAAGTCCGCTTTCAGTGTGTGTGTGTTGCATACTGGACCATGATTGGCTCACAGAGCCGTCGTAATGTGACCAAAGCGTGCTCGTACGCGCACAACACGTGTTAAACTGAGATTTAAGGTGAGCGCGGAGAAACTTTCCTCCTTTAGCAGGTGAAGCATGTCACGGATCATTTCATTACCTGTGTCTTGCTATAGATTCCATGTATGTGTCATTTATAGATAACTTCAACTTGTATTTTTAATAGTTTTTGAAGTCTGTTTCAGGAGACTTTATTGCTCAAACTCCTAATTTCAGATGAAAAACTGAGATAAAATGAACTCGATCAACCTGCACGGGAAAAAGACATAAAACCACATCTTGAGACAATTTAAGAGTTTAAGATCCTTTTTTTTTGGTAGGTTATTTATTAAATGTGCCTTAAATGCCCCTCCCTTCCTGTTTTTGTGAAACCCGAAGGCTTTGAACAAACCGTGTGTGTGTGTGTGTGTGTGTGTGTGTTATGTCTTTCACAAGTGCTCAACAGCATCATTAATAACAATATTACTTCCTTGTATAGACTTTCGCCTGACCTTTGCGTGCATGTGTGTGTGCGTGTGTGTGCACCCATTATCCAGCACTCGGTATTGTTCTGCATCCTGTCTCGATAACGGGCACACACACACACACACACACACACAAAGGACCTCTGTTATAATAAATGATAAACCGTTGACATCGCTCAGACCAGAGGATGTTTTTAGTCCGATAATAAACTTTATTTATAACTTACACTATTAATATTCAGCAGTTGAAGGTATTAATAGGTGATTATAAAAATGTGAGACAAATCAAAAGCGGGGGAGTTCATTTAGAAACAAAACCAACAAATAAATCATGACTAAAATATTTCTGCACAAAACTTACAGTTGAATTCTTGTACTCCAAACTTGGAAATAACCTGTGAGTTGACAGTATTTTCTACTCTTTAAAGAACACCGAAACTAGCCAGTTTTTACACTAATTCCTGAAATGTTTACAATTTGATATCAGGCGGGGGTTTTTTGTGTTTGTTTGTTTCCCCACACCGAGAGTCTATGGAAACTGAAATTGATGATGCATTTTAAGAACTAATCTTAAAACGCGTTTGAAGAACTTAATTTGCCACAATACGGCAGATTATTGTTAAACTTATTTGATGATCTGTCTGACTGTCTTTCGCTGTCACAGTCCTGAAGGGAATTCATTTGGTTTTTAACAAAATATCAGATATCAAAGGCGCGCTTCGTTTATGATGACAGCTGCTCCTTCCTGACCACAACTTTCCATCGTCTGTGAATATTTCTGCATTTAAATGTTATTAAAAAATAGTTTTTGTGTGAGTTTCAGAGTTTGTTGTTTCCAGTGGTGGAAGAAGAATTCAGATCCTTTACTTAAGCAAAAGTACTAATTCCACGATGTGAAAATAGTCCACTACAAGTAGAAGTCCTGCATTGAAAATGTTAAGTAAAAGTATAATCAGGAAAATGTACTTAAAGTATCAAAGTAAAAGTACTCATTCTGCTGTAAAATGGTCCCTCAGTGTTTTCCTATTATATCTGATGATGTTGGATTAATATTGTTTTGTAATTTGCAATTTGGAGTCTCAAACCATAAAGGAACACTTCATCACTCAAAATCACCAAATCTACAATACATTCACACTACAATACATGGTTTTACTGGACAGGAAGTGTATGAACAATGGTAATCTGAAATTTAGCTAAAGCTGTCAGACAAATGCAGTAAAAAGTACAACATTTGCCTCTGAGATTTAGCGGAGTAGAAGTATAAAGTTGCATAAAATGGAAATACTCAAAGTACCTCAAAATTGTACTTAAGTACAGTACTTGAGTAAATGCACTTCCACCACTGGCTGGTTCAGAAGAGTTTTCACTATGACAGGGATAAAATGAATGGGAAAACACTGAACAGGTGAACATTTAATCAAATGAAAACACTTTAAATTCCTGATATTGAATATGTAATTAAATATTCAGCGACTTTAGCTTATAATTAGAGTATAAAAGTCTGAATTTGTAGGCAGCACGTTGTGTTCCACCCGACGGACACATGCACACACTTTACCTGCTTTAGGATACAGAAGGAGGGAATCGCAGTTGTCCTGAGAAAATCTTGCCAAAGCTGGTAAAGTGGCTGCACTCCTCTTCCTCAGCAGCTATATCTGAGGTGCCTTTGAGCAACGCACTTCTTCCCCTTCCACTGCTCCTCAGCGGCCAGCAGGAGAAGATGTTTGTGTGAGAGGTGGTCGCGCGGGTCCAGATGTCTTCCAGTTGTTTAAGCTATATTAATGTCTTCGTCTTTGTCACAAGTTTGTGTGTTGTTGTCCAACTGAAGTTCAGAGAGACACAGAGACAGACAGATGAGCAAGTGTTCATTCAGTTGAGTTGACAGTGAGACAGTCGGTCCAGCAGCAGACAGATGAGAGCAGTTTGTGTCCAGAGGTCTGAACTGTGTGCGAGACTACTTTGTACCAGTCCCCCTCCCTCTCTCTCTCTCTCTCTCCTTCGTCTCCATCTGCAGAAAAGGAAGTGGGCCTGGTGCCTCGCTGCCTGCTATTCAACTCCTATGTATGTGCATGTGTGTGTGTTTGTGGTGTCTGGCACCTAAAGGAAGTCAGATATTGTGTTAGGACACAATGGCTGCAGGTCCCAGTCCTGCATTCCTCCCATGTCACTCTTTTCTTGTCTATGTGTCTCTCTTTGACTCTCTGTTCAGTTGTGTGACTGAGAACAAACTCAAATTTAAAATGTGTGGCTTGAACACCCTTATTATAAAACAAATAGTTCATAGTTTCCATATGAATCTTGCCGAACTTTTGCAAATTTCCAAAAAGTCAGTAAATGAATACTAATAATAGAGCATAATTTAAAGAGCAGCAATTTATGTAATTTAGGAATAGTTTGACATTTTGGGAAATATGCAATTTTTTTTGCCAAGAGTTAGATGAGAAGATTGATATTTCTCTCATATCAGTCTGTTCAGTATAAGGCTACAGAAAGCAACTGGTTAGCTTAGCTTAGCTTAGCATAACGACTGGAAACGGGGAAACAGCTAGCCTGGCTCTGTCCAAAATAATGTCTACCAGCACCTCTGAAGCTAACTAATTATGTCTGAAAAACTCAAGTGTAAAAACAACAAGTTGCGGTCTTTGTGAGGGGTTATATGCCGGACTACATTGGCCGGGCACAGTGACTTCCTGGAGTCTCCGCTGGTTGCCTGGCAACTGCTCAGAGTCAAGTAGTCTGGTTTTGTTACCTTTGGACAGAGCCAGGCTAGCTGTTTCTACTGCTTCCAGTCTTTGTGCTAAGCTAGGCTAACTGGCTGTAGCTTGTGGTGTCAATCTTCTCATCTAACTCTCAGCAAGAAAGCAAATAAGCATATGTTGTACTATTCCTTTAATATGAAGTGTTATGTTACTTTCATCAGTGTATGTGTTTGTTTACATGATTCTATGTGAAGTTTCTGCACGTGTCTGTTTATATTTTTAGGTGTAGTGAAGGTATACAGTATTTAGTATATACTGTTGAATATAAAAGTAGAAGAAGAAGAGGAACTCTACAGTATTATCATTTACTTTATGTGCCTTTTTGTTATCAATATGCCCTCATTTCCACATCAGCCAAGTGACATGTTATGTGATATTTTATCATTTAAAAGAAAAATTTCTTGTGTATCTCTTCACGGTTTTTAACTGAAAATTCAAAATGGACATACAGTATAAGCAGCATTGCTTCCAGCCTTTCCAATAAACACAACAGTCAGTTATGTTGTGGGAAGCCGGTGAGGGATCATGTCCTCCAGCTGGTTGGTCAGGGCACCTGCAGAGTGTTATGTTATTTAGGTATCCCCCTTTCCTTTTGATGCTTCAGTTCATTTCACTGTAACTCAAGTTCAGTTCGAGTCAACTCAGGTCACTTATTCATACATTTAAGTTTAATTATTTGTCTAAAAGTAAAGGGTAATAGGGTATAATGCTCACAACAGCATCTTTAGTCAATACAAAAGACTTTCTGTGCAGTAAAGTGACAGCAGTTCATGGCTGCAGGGTGACAGAGGGGTTAAGTGTTATGACAGAATTTAGCTCGAGGCTTTTTTATCAGCGTGGAAAATTTGTAGAGAACTTGTGATAGTGACAAATGGACACTAGTTTCCTCCAGGCCATTATCAGTTTTGTGAGTTACACCATGTGACACTTCAGAAACATGGTGGTGAACAACAATACATAACCAGGAGCTCTTTAGTTTCTACCAAATGTAAGAAAATGTATTGTTTCATGGAGTCGATCTGAGCGTCTGTGACAGTGAATCAGCAGGTGCGGGTGGTTTAACTATGAAGTGATCCACTTTGGTGGATTTTCATGAAGTTTAATTAAGAAGCATGTCTCAACTTGATACTCTGCCACATTTAATTAAAACGCTCGTAGTGATCTCCTCGGGGTTTAACAAGGACGATCAGAGAGATAACTCTGGCAGAAGCCTTAGCTCTTGTGACTCGTGACCTTCTCATCAAAGATGAACTTTTAAACGGCAATTTATGCTTTTCACAAAGTCTGCACAGCATTAATAAACAAGGCTTTGGGTTTTTCCAAACAGCTTCAGATGATTAGAGCGAGGTTAAAACATAAAAATGTTTATATTCTCTTGTTATAGTGTGTCTACTTGTACTGAGTTAAGTGTAATAGCATTATTTGATACTGGGTAATTTTAATTCAAACTATACACATATATACAGCTAATTTATTCAGACATGTGGCAAAACAGACATGGCAAAACTACTTCACATATTAGCATTCCATTTTCAAATAAACTGCCATGGAGTTTATAGGATGTTATTTCAGTTTATAGACTAAACTGTCACAGTTGACAAACTAATTAAAAGACAGCCTCGTCCTCACAGAATTATGATCGTAGAAATCTAATTTTACACTTTCATCATGTAAATTTAACTCTTTTGCGTTTTTTAAATGTTGTTTGTGAAGTATGTCATGATGCTTTGTGCTGAAACATTTTTTTTTTTACATTTAAGTAATTTATCAAGCAAAAATTCCAAACTTCCACTGGTTCAAACTTAATATGACAAGAGGATTTGCTGCTTTTCTTCTCAAATCAATATTAATAAGAACTTTTGATGGGCATTTTTCACTATTTTTGGACATTTTA
The DNA here is from genome assembly GCA_002120245.1 of Maccullochella peelii. NCBI lineage: Eukaryota > Metazoa > Chordata > Actinopteri > Centrarchiformes > Percichthyidae > Maccullochella > Maccullochella peelii. The sequence continues at coordinate 7,177 of LKNJ01001103.1, read as the reverse complement.
TACATAAAATAACTCATAAAAAACAACTAAAACATTCATTGATAAGGAAAATTACATATTTTTCAGCCCTAGGGCTTTATAAATTATGTTTGAAAGGTTTTTAAGCCCGAAACACATCAGCTGCACTGTGTGTGTGTGTGTGTGTGTGTGTGTGTGTGTGTGTGTGTGTGTGTCTTTGCACGTATCACACCTCTGTTATCATCTTAGCATTAAGCTCACGAGAAGAACGCTAACATACCTTTCCTTAAAAGACACACACACACACACACACACACACACACACACACTCTGGCTGACCACTCTGTTCTATTTTTAGGAAGCGCTCCATTGGTGTTACAGCGCACACCAGGCGGGTGACTTGATCTGGACCTCAGCACCTCCTCTGACACACAGCTGACAGTCACACCAGAGAGAGAGCGAGACAAAGTGGGGAAAGACGTTTGAAAACCAAACTTAAAAACAGTGATGGGTAATCAATATATAGAGAGAGGACAGAGAGATTGTTTCTGCAGGTCGTTCAAAGATGATTATATCTGTAAAATCTGTTTATTAACAGGACATTTGCAGTTATCAAGGCTGGAGATCTATAGGATCCCCAAAGCCTGAGATTCACCGGGTGCCACCTGGTTTTGGTAATTTAGTTAATTGCAAATTTCTTACAAATATTACAAACATCAGTAAAATACCAACTAAGGCAGCCTGCATTATGACCTGATCTTGCAGAGTTGCCCTGTGTCAGATTCTAGCTACAGGACCTTAAAAGTGGTTGTGTGGTCCATAAAGTTGTGTTTAATGAAATATAGGACACATTAATTTACAGACAGATAACCCAGGGCCAGGCAGCATTGTTCCACCCTCATTTGTGCATGCGACATGGCGACTCTGCCCTCTGCTGGTCACCGTATGGCACAACAACAGAGCGCCAAACGTGCAGTTGGAGGGTTTAAATCAGATTTATACTTTAACATTTGAAAGATTACACGTGTCTCGTTTTCCAGCTGTGTTAACATTCTTTACTTTTGCTGTATTTTTCTATTGTGTTAAAGGCCTTTTTCACAGCCGACAATTTGACTTGTCATTGTAGTAAAAGCTCAGGTGTTAGTAATAACGTTAACGACAGCTCTGTTCTGTTCACGTGTCCCAGTAAGCCAACATATAGCAGCTAAATGGAATTCAGCCATCATTCATTTTATTATGTTTTCTACTGTGACACGGAAAAAAGGCCTAATGCAGCCTGAATACAACAATCAGTTATGGATTCATTCTTTTTTTCAGAAACTGCTCTTCAGCTGGATGTCTGTGTTATGGGCCACTCAAGAATAAATCAGCTTCTTTCTTTTATCCTAATGTTCAAAAATACATAATAAAATGTCCACTTTGGCAGTAATTTAAAATAATTCAGGCCCAGTTTAAACATGTAGAAAAATGTCAAGAGGTTTCAGCTCGCTCTCTCCCCTCGGCAAACGTTGTCTGAACATGTCAGCAGGTCGCATGCCTGTGTGTGTTTTGTGTGTGTGTTTCAGAGGCCGGGGGGGGGCTCTGGACAGCTGGTCTCCTTTCTCTCCCAGCATCCCTCCTCCTCTCCTCCTCCTCTCCTCCTCCTCTCCTCCTCCTCCTCCTCCACTTCTTTCTTTTTGTAACTTAGATGTTGTTTCACTGCAGAGCGAAGCAGACGGCTTCCCTGATCGCTGGATATAAACACATTTCAATGGATCCATACTGACAATTTGGATGTTTGGATATGAATTTACTGCCTGACTGACTGCTGATCAAATACTGTGGAGTGACTGAATCCAGCGGTACTGACTGACTGGTTGATTACAGAGCAACAGCTTCTGGACAAACTGTGTTTAGACGGGCACGGTACGGCTGCTTTAATCTTATTATTATTATTATTATTATTATTATTATTAGTAGTAGTAGTAGTAGTAGTAGTAGTTTTCATAGTAGCAGTAGTAGTAGTAGTACTACTACAGTAGTATTAGTAGTAATAGCAGTGGTAGTGGTAGAATGAGTAAAATTAGTAGTTTACTATTGTTAAAATTGTAAATATTTACCTTATATTGAGATAATTTAATGATTGTTTAACTAATACATCTAATATTTCCTCCTCTCCTCCTCTTTCCTCTTCATCTCTCCTCTTTCCTCCTCTCCTCATCTCTCCTCTCCTTTCCTTTCCTCTCTACTTTCTTCCTCTCCTCTCCTCTCCTCTCCTCTCCAGATGTTGACCGTCTCTGTGCTCCTGTTGCCGTTGCTCCTCTCCTCTCCTCCCGTCTCCTCCTCTCCTCTGGCAAAGGTAAACTCACAGTGTGAACGAGTTTTATTGTTTTGCTTACAAAACTGATGAAAACAAAATATCTGATTCGGTTTATTGTATACTAGAATTTCAGAATTGTCGCTTTAAAGCTAAAAACTTGACAACATGAGAAATCTGACCAGTGATGATGAGGATATTGACGACATTGATGGGGTGATGATGATGATTATATTGCTGTTGTTTTTTGTATTTATTGTCAAACTACTGTTTCCAAGGTTAAGAATGAACATTCATGCTCAGCTTACTGTAAAAACAAGGCTGCTTTTCCCTTTTCCCTGTCTAGCTAAAGTTGGGAGTTACAGTGTTTTTACCTGCCAAAGGTGAAACATTCATGACCATTAACATAAGCATTAAAATAGTGACTGCATTGTTTACATGGGTTCTGGCCTAATTCCTGTAAAGCTACGCAGGTTGATATGCAGGTTCATATTATGCAGTGGTGAAAGAAGTATTCAGATCAGTTACTTAAGTAAAAGTACTACTGTAATAACACTCTGAAAATACTCCACTACAAGTAAAAGTCCTGCATTCAAAACTTTACTTACTTCAGTAAAAGTATGCAAGTATTATCAGTTAAATGTACTTAAAGTATCAAAAGTAAAAGTACTCATTCTGCAGTAAAATGTTCCCTGTCAGTGTTTTACTATTATATTGGATGTTTCTGGATTATTTTACTGCTGCATTAATATGTATGTTGCATTTTACTGCTGTAGAGGTTTAAGGTTGAGCTCATTTGAACTCCTTTATACTGTTGGCTAGTTTAATCTACAGCACTGCATCATATTCTTTAAGATCATCATTTGTTTGTATACTCACAAGTACAAGTACTGCATGCACTTAAGTACAGTACTTGAGTTAATGTACATTCCCCCACTGCTATTATGCCCTCTTGTATTTCTGAGCAGCTACACTTGCATGAAAACAAGAGGACAGTGTTAGATGTAAACCAAGATTGAACGCAGATAAAAAAGAATTTGGAGAAAAAGAAACAGGGAGAGTGGCTGAAAACACAAGAGAGCTTGCAGGTACACTGATGACTCCAGGGTTAAAATATTTCCAGTGATCACATTTTGCAATTTTCACTTTTCCCTCATTTAAAGACTGCTGTAAATCCTTCACAAGTAGTCACTCAGAAAAGACTGATGTTGACCTCAGACTGCAGGAAGAAGAACTAAATAAGGAATATCCCCTGCAGTGTCTGTGTGTGTTTCTTTGGGTCAAAGGGGGTACATGATTTAGGAAGGTGTCGGTATGCGGATGTCAAATTTTAAACATTGCAACAACACACACATATATATACAGGAGGTGAGGAGGTCCTCAGGTATGTGTGTGATTAGAGCTGTCAGCAGCTCATCCCTAATCTCAGCCCCTCGAGCTGTTATTCTAGAGTTTCCTCTGCAGCTGTTTTATCACCTTTGAGTAAAGAATTTGTTAAAAACAAAACAAGAGCAAACCAGTTGTGTTAAAAGCAAAATATAAATAAAATTTGTGACACAGAGCTCAAACTATCATATCTACGTGTAAAAAATAAAGATATGTACCCTCTGTTTTTATGTGATGTTCAGACAGAGATTTACTTTCTGAGTGAAGAAGTTGTGGCTGTTTTAGCTATGCTAACAGCGTGGCTAAAGTGATGCTGGTCGGTCCACCACTTTGGTCCAGACTGACAGAACAGTTGGATTAGCACAAAATGTGGTTCAGACATGAATGTTTCCCTCAGGATGAATTGTAATCACTTTGGTGACCCTCTGTCTGTTCCTCTACCATCTGTCAACATCTCAGTTTGTCTAATACTCTGGTTTATGACCAGATACCTGGAAAACTAATGACATTCTCATCAGACTCAGTTAGCATGTTAGCATTGTCATTGTGAGCATGTTAACGCGCCGACGTTAGCATTTAGCTCTAAGCACCGCTGTGCTAGCTCTTGTTACTGAAGTATATAAGTTCATGTAAATAATATTGTTCAACCCTATTTGCATTTTACTATTTGTAGTACAATATAGCTGATGTAACGATCAATCTTTTACCATCGACAATACTAAAACTTCAACTAAAGGACTAAAACCTGATGTATGTAGGCAAAATACAAAGTGAAATACAAAAATAAAAGAAAGTAGAGAAGAGTAAACATATTAAGCATTTTCAGTACATCTTAAGACCAAGTATATATTGGAAGTAAAGGATTAATTACATGTTTAGATTTACACTGACTAACCAGAGAAGAAAAAACATAAGAAAGTAGCGAGAAAGAGCAAAAAAACAAAGAAAAAAAGGCAACAGAAAGAATAGAAGGTGAAGTGATAAAGGGAAAAAAGGAAAGCAGATATAGAGAGAATAATGAGGATGAATGAGGGAGGAAAAGATGAGAGTGGAGGAGGAAGAGAGGAGAAAAGATTCAAAACGAGGAGGACAAATTGTTTAACAACCAAAACAGGGTCAGGCATGAACTTGTAATCACGCCAACACACAAGTGTGTGTGTGTGTGTGTGTCAGCCGGTTGCTAACAGCAGGTTTACGGTGTAGCAGATGTCAGCTGGAGGCGACAGATGTATCTATTGTATGTGTGTGTGTGTGTGCTCTTGTACATCTTTGTGTGGAGATTTAGACCCTGGGAGTGAAGACATTTTCAAAAAATGAGAATATATTTTAGAAAGTGACGACTTCTCTTCTTCAATGGGCTTTTTAGTTGTAGGATTCAGGTTGGGAATTTCATTTTAGATTAATGTGGCGGTCAGGGTCAGGCATGTAGTTATAATGATCAAAGTTAGGGTAAAGGGCTCGGCAATGCATGATGTCACTGAGGATCCTGTGTTGGAGGATGTAGTTTGTGGTGCTGTAGAACTGCATTGCATTATACTGACTGAGTGAACTGAGTGTATGCGCAGTATGTGCATGTCCGAGTGTGTGTTCATCCTCGAATGTGGCTTTATTCCGTTTTGTAGAATGTTTTCCTTATGAGTCTTTCTGTCTGTATTAAAGATCCTTGTTCAGTAACAGGACAAAGTGATGTTCCTCATGGGGCCCCGTGGTGGTCTAGAGGGTTAAGACGCTGACCATGAGCTCTCCCTGGGCTGGGGTCCTTTTGTTGTTCCCCATCTCTCTCTCTCTCTCCTTTCATTTCCGGTCGCCCCCCTAATATTGGCTATCGAATATAAGCAAGAAAATGCCCCAAAACTAAACAGACTAAAATTCTGTTCACTTATTACAACATGGGTCCATTATGTCAGATAATCACACAGGTCATAAACAAATCCCCGGTTTTAGTGGTGACACCAGATAACGACATTAAAAGCGTAACTGTAAGGTCAGATTTTGCAGAGCTAACTTTGACCCGTGGTACTTACCATGATGATTGTGACATTCACATTTTGTGTATGTTAACATTTAATTTCTCTTAAACTGAGAATTAGTTTAAAACCTGATAGTCTCACCTTTATGATCCCTACTGATGTCACCATGTCCCGAAGTTATGAAGTTAGTGAGTAAAATATTTATCATAGCTGACAGGAATGGTCAAAGCACAAAAAGAAAGCCAGCTTTTGAATAAGAAAACCCTCAAAATGAGCTGTACCGCTGTCCAGCTGCCTCAATAATAATAAGTGTGTGTGTGTGTGTGTGTCATTGTCATTCAAAACGGCATGTGTCCCTCCCAGTGGGAGGTTAAAGGTCACCATCTGGAGTCTGAAACACACACACTTCTCATTTCTTTTGGTTGTTTGCTGTATAAAACAGAAATACCATGACAGTGTGATACATCTGTGTTTGTGTGTGTGTCTCAGGATCAGTCAGTGTGTGCCAGGACTTTCTGCGGTGCAGGTCGAGAGTGCGTATCGACTGACAGAGGAGAGCCAGTCTGTCGCTGTTTACAGGTAAAGTTATTGAACACACCGTCGTTACGCCTGTTTACTAAATCCAGCAAGACTGTTTTCTCTTCCCTCTATAGGCGAATAATCCAGTGGTGGTAAGTAACTGAGTATTTTAGTTCTACTCTTCTACTCTGCTACAATTCAGCGGCAAATATTTTAACTTTTTACTCCACTACATGTATTTGATACCTTTAGTTACTTTGCAGCTTCGATTAATAATACAAAATTTAAATCAACTAATATATTATGATGTGTTATTATAGATGAAGTTAAGACTTTACTGATTTCACAAACTTTCACAAACTATCCAGAACTATATAATTAAAGTAATTTAAATTAGCTCCACATTTACCAGCCACAACATTAATGCATCAATGACTATTATCCAATAATATGATAAACATTATTCTGAAATGGGCCTTTTTTGCACGAGCAGTTTTACTTTTGGTACTTTAAGTATATTTTGATGCTTTTACATAAGTAAAATTTTGAATGCAGGACTTTTACTTGTAACGGAGTATTTCTACACTGTGGTATTGCTACTTTTACTTAAGTAAAAGATCTGAGTACTTCTTTCACCAATGAAATAATCACTCCTTACTGACTGCTTTCAAATTACTTTCATAACTGTATGCTTAAAAATGTGTCAGATTACTTCTTAGATTGCTCTTATAGAAACTTTACTTTGATTTTTCTGCATCTGTCTCTCTTTTATTTGCAGAAATATGTATTAGCTCTTGTTGCAAAGGCCAGTATATTGTATGACACAGCATACAAAACAATCTAACCAAACACAAAAAACACTGATTAACTTAATGATACAGAAATAGTGAATAATAGTAGTGAGTCTAACTGAAAACATACATATTTGCTCACACATATATAATGAATACATCCACAAACAAATACGCTGTTCATCTAGATTTATAGGAAACAGTTGGGTGAGCATTCCTATGGAAGCCCAGTATAATATAATATAATAATATATATA
>LKNJ01001102.1:161066-189375 GCA_002120245.1 Maccullochella peelii | reverse complement strand
AGCAGAAATTTGAATGTGAAACAAAAACACTAGCAAGCTAGTTAGCTATTAGCTAACCCCATTAAATCGTTCTCATGTCCATTACAGTTGACATTCATAAAAGGGCTATTATTTTTCCTAACAAAAAGTTTAACTGAACTCTGACCCCAATTTATAATTCCTGACATGTTCATAAACAAGAAAATATATGATTACCATAGGTAAAAAAACGATATCTTAACAATATTTGACTTACCTTTTCTCTTTTCCTGGCATGTGCGTTTTCCTGCAGACTCCATTTTGTCTCAGAAAAAAAACAAAGTTCCCCTCATTCCACCCAGTCACATGAGATATCATTGGAAATGCCAGGATGTCCTCTATTTAGCACACCAGGACTTAGTAGGGTAGCTCAAATGAGTCAAAAGATATAGACCAAAAACAAATGTCTACTACAGAGGACATAAATGAATAGGCTGGGTCTCAGGAGGATAAGCTAAACGAGCCGTTGTGTATGAATATCCTTATACGCTCAATATTTCAGGTGGTAACGTTGCATAACGTTATCTACGTCTGTTAGTTTGGTGCATCTTACCAACCTCTGATAACAGCATTAACATTAACGTTAGCTTAACTACACATTTCATCCAGGATGTCTCTGTACTTAGCTGCATTCATCTTTCCCTCTATCCTGACTAGTCTCCCAGTTCCTGCCGCTGAAAAACATCCCCACAGCATGATGCTGCCACCACCATGCTTCACTGTAGGGATGGTATTGGCCTGATGATGAGCGGTGCCTGGTTTCCTCCAAACATGACGCCTGGCATTCACGCCAAAGANTTTAATAAACTTTCATTCATAAAGAACTTGATCACTATGTGGTTTGTGTGTATTAAGGTCACTGTACACGAGTCAAGAGCTCTGTAGCAGCCTTTAGACTGAAACTGAATTAATTAATTGGCTATCTTTTCCCTTTTTTAAGGGTGGTGCCCCGAGGTGAATTTAATGTTAGTTAAATTCTGTTATTTAATATAAATATTGATTATTTCTGATAGCCGAAGTTGAGTGTCATAGCTCTACTTCAATTTACACACATGCGTATTAAGACCCAGGTATTTGGTGCTGCTGTGTAAGACTAATAATGCTACAACACTACTACTACTTGTACATGTGCACAAATCCAGGTGCTAAAACTTGAGGAGGCGCCGAGCCTGAAAAATGTTGTAGTCCAGACAGGGTTTGTACAGCTTTTTAAGAGTAATCTTCAAGCACTTTCAAGGTACTTGAAGCCTTTATCATCACATCTAAAATTGTTACTATAAATGCAATTGTGAAAAATAAAGTTTACAGACTTCCTTTACACCCACAACAATCAATGTATACTGTCACTTTGTTTATTTTACCAGCTGTTCATGTTAACTTTGATCAGGATTATTTAATGCTTCCAAATTTCCAGAGTAAGAGATCAACAGAGGACTTCTCTTCCTGTGAATGACGGGTGAACACAAGAAAAGAACTTTCCTTTTATTATGTGGAAAATCAAGCTTTTTTCAAGGAGTATATTTGAATTCAAGCATATTCCTAACCTTAAAAACATAACGGTTCAAATGAAGCATTTTCCCAAACTTTGAGGACTTTGTACGAAGCCTGGTCCAGAGTAACTGCCAGTCCAGGCAACATGTTCTCAACTGTTGCATTTGAGCACATGTGGAGCACATTCAACTCTGACACTTTTCTCCATTTCTTTTTACTTAACCTACTTTTCAACAGTCTTATGGTTAGAGACAGCATTATTATACCTCAGCATAAAAAGGTCGTACCTTTACTTCATTTATCACTGATTTAATGCACCACCCAATGCTAGCTTAGTGACACTATTTGAACACACCAACAGTGTAAATGCATGAGGGTCTGGCAAAAGCAGTGACTTCTTCCTTTAGTTTTGACAATCCCTGTCACCACTGGGACTGTGAGGCGCTCATTCTTCAAGCTCAAAGAGATTCAAACCTTTCACAACTTACATAGTTGGTGGCCCACAGGGCTTTGAGTTTCAGGTAGCGCTGCAGGCGGTTTCCCAGGTTAGACTCAAAGTGGTTGGCCAGTTCAGTCATTCGTTTAAACTCCTGATCAGTCAACAGAGGGTGCACTGACTTCAGGTACTGAGAGAGGGAGAGAGACAGAGAGAGAAAACGGTCAAATCTGTGGTTATGAGATTATTATCAATTTCTGCTATTTCATTTAGATCATTGTATACATTATAGGCATGTGTACAGGTATGTGTCTCACTCACCCTGCTCAGTGTGTCTTTGATTGCAGGAACAGGCAGGTGAGGCAGAGAGGTTTGATAGCTGTACAGCAGAGGCTTCCTGCTTGAAAATAACCTCAGCAGAGTCTGAGATAAACAGAAAGACAGAGATTTGAGACATTTTTAGAGACACTTTAAAATAGTAACAATAAAATGGTCTTTAAACTGTGGGGATCATGGCACCTGCCTTTTTAAACCATCCCTTGTATGGTGCATGGTGATTTAATACCATGCTGTTACAACTACCACTAAACCAAATTACATTGAATGTTGTGCCCATGACTCAAAACAGCCTCTGCTGAGTGGCCACTAGAGGGACCTGTGATACCAAGTAGAAGTGTGGCTTACCACCCAGACTTTGGTGGTGTTGGAAACTTGGCCGTGCTGCTCGAACATCCACTGATGGTAGGAGAGCAGCAGTTTGAGGCAGAACCTGAGCACCAGGATGAAGGAGAACCACAGCAGAGTGCTGAAGACCAGCGCCGACAGCATGGTCTGACCCTGGGCACTGAGCGAGACATGGAGACTGGACAGAAAAAAGCTCAACTCAGCACTTTTTAAAACATGTCGAATGTTACCTGTCAACAAATTAAACATACAAAAAACAAAAACATTTGAAAAAACAGATTATTTCTGACTGAAGGCAGCTGTAGAAACTAAGCGTAGAAAATGGCAGTTGACAGGGTTCGTACAGCTTTTTAAAGAGTAAAATTCAAGCACTTTCAAGGTACCTAAACCAAAAATTCCCAGACTCTCAAAGCGACCATTAGCATATCACTAACCCTAAACCTAAATTGTTATAATAAATGCCAGGAGAGAATAAACTAATACAACGGGATCGTTTCATTTCAAATATGAAAAAATGTTTGGTTTACATGGGTGATTGTGTAGATGATGAAACACCAGATTATGTTGAAAATCAAGCATTTCTCAAGGAGTATATTCGAATTCATACATATTCCTACCCCTGAAAACATAACGGTTAAAATTAAGCATTTTCCAAACTTTCAAGACTTTGTACAAACCCTGAGTTGAAGAAAAAAGTCATAAGTGAAACCAATAGTCCAGACACAAGAGGTCCAATTGTGGCAAGTAAATATGAATATTATATGAAGAACAAAAACACTAAGAATAAAGAAGTATGTCACAAATTTCATTAGGTTACTGATACTGAATATCCTGTTTGAACAGATTTCAAATACCACAGACACTACCGTAATCTGTCCAAACTTGTGCACCATGACAGCCAGCAGAGGGCAGATAATTCACACTGAACACAGTGATGAGATCAAGACCAATTACAGATGCAGGGACAGTAATCTGTGAATGGTAATGAAAGCAGTGTATCCAAATACTGGATTTCTGTGGCAAGACTGAAAAAAAGAACAAGAAATGCGTGCAAATGTCTATATCCATCACACACTCCTCATGTCACATCTCACTCATGTGAGGAAACACGAGTAGACACTCCCAAAGCACAACAGCAACATCTGCTGGGTCAATGAGGAAGTGACTTTTTTTTTTTTCAGAACCATACAAAGCAGGAAAAAGGAAAAGAAACACTGAAGTAAAAAGTTGAGTATAATAACATGTGTTATGGACAGCAGAACAAATTTAGACATACAATAAAAAAATATATTATAAAATGCATTTAGAATGTAATAAACAGAAAAAATATATATATACATGCAATGAAATCAAGACACGTATGGGAATAGGAGGAAAACATGACTCTCCATTGTAAGGTATAACAATGAAACAATATCATTCCATGTATATGTTGTTATTATATGTCTTATACCAGCAAATACTTGTTTCTGATTGGTGGGAGGTGTGGACTCAATGGTGAAACAGACTTTTAAAAATGGATGACGGTTAAACAGTCTGCTTTTATCCTGCGGCCTTTATACCAACTGTAATCATATGAGAGCAGATGGTCGCCCTCACAATGCGGAGCGGAACGGAAAAACACCCCCTTTTCATTTCGGAGCCCATTTCAGTCAATCTAGCTCTGGTCCGGATCTGACGATGGGATCGTTTCATTTCAAATATGAAAAGATGTTTGGTTTACATGAGTGATTGTGTAGATGATGAAACACCAGATTATGCTGAAAATCAAGCATTTCTCAAGGAGTATATTCGAATTCATACATATTCCTACCCTTGAAAACATAACGGTTAAAATTAAGCTTTTTCCAAACTTTCAAGACTTTGGACAACCCCTGTGATTTAGATGTGGAAAAAGCACATATCGGTTTCCTGGCCTTTAAACTGGAGCTGTCACTTTCGGCGGACAGTGTGAGTCAAGAGGAAATGCCACGGTTTACGGCCTCCATCATCTCCATCCCGACCATTTCCTTACGTCTGTCACACACCTTGTTGCTTCAACATCCCATTTGCAACCACTCATTTCAGAATGAATATTATCAGGGTGGACTGTGGCAGGTGAGTCAGCATGTTTTTGTAAATCTCTAAAGCTACAGTTTGTGAATAGACTGGTCGGGAAGTAGGGGAGAGTTCACCACACCCACCCTGCTCCGTAATGACTCATCAGCTTTATATGCTAAGACGTCATGTTTGTTTGGATCAGCCAAACCTAAATGCTCCTGACTGTTACTGGTGCATGCTAGTCTGATTTTTAAAGTGGAGCTGTCACTTTTAGCCGGCAGCACTCTCGAGTACAGCTCGAGGCCCATATTGACTGATATTTGGTATTATGATTTATAAAATATATAATAATGAGCCGATAGTATGTTATTTAAATTGATGTGGATCCCTTCAATTTTTTTATCTTACAGTGTAAAAATAAACTGGTGGACAAACTTGGTCAATATATACACAGATACCCATAGAGCTGTGATAAGCTAATATCGGCTGATATCCGTCTAGCCGTTTTATCAGTTTAGCTCTATTTTTAAGAATTAAACAAATCATTCTTTTAGACACTGGAGCTAATAATTGCTTTGCATTGCTAATTTAGACAACAGCAATTTGATATGTATGTAAAAAAAAATTTTTTTATTTTTTTATTTTTTTAAAACAATGAACATTAATGTGCTTCCCAGTTCTTATCTCCATCTATCTCTCCATCATGGCGTTTGAATGTCAGAGGAGAAGATGGCATCGTAAGTGTAAAAACCTTTTGAGAATGTAAAAGTTTTTAATGTTTAAATGTATATAATGGGCCAATATGAAAACCTCAAAGTCATAATTTCTATCTATGCACAGAAAACGACATCATCCTTTTCAAATCAACTCTTAACTGGAGTTAAAGAAGTAACCACCCAACTTTATATGCAACAGAGAAAATAACAGTTTCGTATCCTCCACCTTAAGAAGGTATGCACAGCTGTCCCTGTGTGTATGTGTTGTGTGTACCTTAGTGGCAGGTGTTGCTGTATCTTGGTGATGAGCCCCATGCTGGGATCCGAGTGCATGTACATTGTGGCCAGGATCGCTATGACGACAAAGAGCCAGGAGGAAGGGCTGGCAGGGTACACTCCCTTGATCACCCTGTTCTGTTGAAGCACAGAAAAATAAAACCAGGCATCGTGATTAGTGGAACGTGTTTCCCGTCTTTTACACTGAGGTAAAACGGCTGAAAACAGCACAGAGGTTCCCTTTAGAAATAACTGGAGGTTATTCCTGTTAAGAGTGAACATTTGAAAAAAAGATGCTCCCTTTACATTTCAGTAGCTTTAAAGTTAGAAACCTTTTTCCAACATGTATGACAACAGCACATACATACTCTTGATCTTGATATCTACTTGATCCAACACAGTCACAGTCATTGAGTTTTAACCGCTGTGCCAGTATATATCTACATTCCCCAAAAGTTCAACATGCCACATTGGTATCTTTGTAAATGTTCAAATGTTCAAAGTACATATTTTGGGTGTTTGAATAATGTTTGATCTGACAACAACGTTCGCTTTTGTGGACCTGACAGGATTAGTCAAGAGATTTGAGAAACCAACAGCTGTGTGTTCGTCACCCCAGCAGGGGCAGAAATGCATGTCAGTACATGTTAGGAAAGAGGTCATCATTCCTCCCCTATACAGATGGGAATTCACAGCCTGTAATGAGGCCTTCAGCTCCCACAGCACACAAATGACATCCCTACACACACCTCCTCCTACTTATCACACACACGCAAACAAAGGTTTAAAGTGGCAAATGCCAATATGGCCAAAGAACTGAGACATCTGTCCTTATCTGTACCAGGGGTGTAAGGACAGCAGGTGCTGTACAGATTGCAAACCCCTCCTAAATAAAACTTGACTTGAGCAACTTACATGAATGTGTAACTAAGTGAATTTACAAAATGGTTAAGTTACATTAAAAAAAATCTTATTGCTGAAAACGTCACTGTGTCTGAGCTAGAAATATCTAAAAGTAGCAACATGTTTCTTTGTGTCCAGTTACCCATGACAACAACAAAAAGACAAGACGCGACATGCGCCACAGACGCCTTTTTCTGCAAAAGTGTTTTAAGATGGATTTGTCCCGTCATTTATTTAATCATGTCCGTCAGAATAACCCACACCCCCTCACTGTACTGACAGGCTCAGCTCAAATCTAATTAACGGACGTCCACACGCTAAAGTAGTCAAATTAAAAGGACAGATGTAGACATTTCTAGATTTGTATTAAAAGTCAATTTGTTTTGACCGATATAGACTTGAAAAAAAATGGATGTTGTCAGCTTTCCTGATTCGGCAGAAGAACTGCACACGTACACGTACACGTACACATACACACACACACACACACAGTGTTTTAAACACACATGGATTCCCATCATCCTCACCCTAATGCGGCTGACTCGCTTCTTCCAGGATCGTACTCCAGATAGGTAGATCTGGTTCAGGGCCTGATAGGACAGCTGCAGGTCAATCCCCTCTGGCGTTATGGTGAACTGGAAAGCCACCGCCTGGTGGGCCTCCGCCATCGCTGTGGAAACACAAGTGAACAACGGATATCATTTGCAAAATAAAATCCATAATAGCTAGAGCATTCATTCTTTTTGCAGCTGGAAGCTAAGGCTTCAGTCTTTCGCATCACCATGTTGCGTCGCAAGTTGATGAGGTCATTACGTTACGTGTGGTGCAAAACATGACGACAATGCGCGGTGGCGCAGTAAAGTGGCGGCAGAGGAGCAGAGAGAGACTGGTTTACTGACTTACATAGCCTTTTTGCTTAGATTGTACAGATTTTAGGGAGATAATCTAAGAAATGACATCAAAACGGACCATTTCTATTACGGAGTTCAAAAGGTTCATTAATAATGAATTGTTTATTAGTTAAGAGAGAAATCATCATTCATCATTGCAGAATATATTGTTGATTTTTTAACAGTCTTGTTTAAATTACTTTAATCCTACAGCTCGAAAATATTCATTACTTCACTGTAGCCTCATTTATGACTGACTAAACAGGATTTAATAACCTTTTTATGGTTAGTTTTATGACATAAACTGTCTACAACAGCCAGTTGTATAAGCCAGCAGGCACCTCAGTGTTTGCTGTCTCTCTTGTATGAACACTCTGTGTGACAATACTTAAGTAATTGAATGTGTCAGTGGAATGTTGTTGTCTCGCTGAATCCCGCTGCAGCACCAAGAACGCAGAGTAAAAACTGCTCATAGCACGCTGTTCTGCTGGTTGAAGTGATACCGTGTAAAGCCCTGTGTTATACCGCAGGATCAATTAGTAGACAGCGCAACATAAACCAAATATTGCTGCATCATTTTTTTGTCATTTTAAACCTGTTCATCATGTAGAAAAGTCATTAAAGATTTAGTGTGTATCCGAGAAATATCAGGTGCACTGTCTGTACCTGGACACAGGAAGATCGCTATATAAAACAGTGAGTGTTAGCCATGTAGCCTATAAAAATGTACACTGTGTGTGAATGTGTCCTTATATTGCAGGTTGCCATGACAAATTGCTACACTTGTACTGTGCAAGTGACTCTTATTCCTATTCTAATAGAGT
The DNA here is from genome assembly GCA_002120245.1 of Maccullochella peelii. Taxonomy (NCBI): domain Eukaryota; kingdom Metazoa; phylum Chordata; class Actinopteri; order Centrarchiformes; family Percichthyidae; genus Maccullochella; species Maccullochella peelii. The sequence goes on along the minus strand of LKNJ01001102.1, from coordinate 181,097 downwards.
GCTGCAGGAATGAGAGCTAAAACCCAGAACTGAGTTAGCAGTTTTGCCTTTCCGGTTCCCTAGTCTCAAAGTCAATGTCATCTCTTAACAAGCCAAAAGATGATACTACATTTACAACATCCATGTTGATTTCAAGTTGTTCTAAACTGGGTTCAGCACGTTTGAACAGGAACAGTTTCTGTTCAGCCTTCAGCAGCAGACAGACGGCGTGTTCCCAAACCTATCAGTCACTGATTGGACAGAGATCTGGCAGTGTCTCTGCTGCTGGCTTGGTTTGTTTTTTAATTCCTTTATTTCCTGTGTAACCTCTTCTAGACCCATGTTGCCAACTAAAGGACACTTTCAGTCATTCACTGCAGTGCTGCTAAATTTCACCTGGCTAACAAGACCATGACAGGTCAGGTGGAAGCATTATCTGTCAGGTCCCAAAGCTCAATTTCTCCAAAGACAGGACAGTATAGACTGAGAGCTCTGGAGTCCTACTGTTAGAAGGCAGAGTGATGCACATCTGTTGCAGATGAACCAGGCCTCTGGGTGTTGACATGACAACTATACAGTTAAAGTCACAGGTCCTATAGAAAGTAGGTAAACATGTAATCTCTCTGAGGTTGTGTTTGTGTGTGCAGACCTCTGTCATCTCTTCCCCTTCTCTCCACACAAGCCTGCATATTCATCACCCGCAGCTATTTCTGTGCGCGTGTGTGTGTGTGTGTATGACTGAAAGAGGAGAGAGAGAAATGAAAAAGATGAAGAGAAAGCAAAAAAAGAGAGAATGAAGGTGGGAGGAAAAGTGTGGGCATGTTAACTGGCACACAGTCGCTGATGAGGATCTCCAAATGATTTACATTCACATCTAATCATTAAGCCAAACCCTTACCCGTATCTTGGCCCTTGCCCAAGATAATCTAAACCCTAACCTACTTCTAACTTGAGTTAGTACATTAAAGAAGCAAAGACTCGCCATAACAACTTGCCTGTCTGTTACCTGGGCACTTCTGTACCGATCCCAGTCCAGCCCTCACTCCTGGCTGGGTGGGTAAAGATTTGCCTGTCTACGGTGAATACTACAAGCAGGGTTTTAATCGGAATACACTGGTTTTAAAATTCTTGTCTCTATCCTATATCCTAGAGCTTTCCCTGCTTCAGTCACTCAGTATCATGATGACACATCTCATCCAAATCTAACTCCACTTTGTGTCTCTCACCATTACAACTACCATTACATTCCAGTCATAGAGCTATAAACATCTGATTTTACTAAAAAAAATATACACCTGGAGATATTTTAAAAGCCAGAAGGTCGTTTGACAACACTCACAGCTGTTGCGACTGTTTTTCCTATCCAGGAAGCCAGAAATGACATTTTGCAAAAACACATGGAAAATATGAACAGCTTATTTTGTATGAACACATAAAATACTGGAAAGAAGCATCAATATGCACCGGTATAACTGTTGAGAAAGTTTGCACAAATTGAGCAAGGAGATATGTAATAAAATCTCAGTTCAACAGACAAAATATTTTTACATCCAGATGGTTAGAAGCGTCTTTTAAAGTAACTTAAGGATCAGCTCAGAGCAGCAGTAAGGTATGTAAAGGTATGCAGATACAAACTGGTGTTTGGTAAACCAAACAGGTCCTACCTGCCGGAGTGGAAAGGCAGGTGTCCGTAAAAGCAACTATGTTCAGTAAGTGAGACACGAGGGAGGCTGGAAGAAACGCGCGTGCACGGACACGGACACACACACACACACACACACAGAGTACGTGTTTTCTTTTATTGGCACAACTAACAAAACGTTAGCTCGAATATCTGCTAACTTTTGATAAATAGCCTTTCATGTTCAAGAAATGTTTTAATTTGTAGGTATAGCTAAGTTAGGCTGGTATGTGAACAGGCAACATAATATCTGCCTCTAAATATATTTACACAATTTAGCCGTAGAGGCGGTGAGGTCATGCCCAGAGGCTGTTATTTCAATAAGTTGTTTAACTTTAGCTGTAAGTAACAACGGTTATACAAAGTAACGTTAACCAATGCATTTGTCAGCCAATAAGACCTGCGTGAATGTGACTGAGCCCAAACTGGCTTTGCTGAAGGAAATAGTTACCGTGCGACTCAACTATGCTCTCCACCGTCACTAGCCTAGGAAACTACATCTTCATATTTCTGTGGGTGGACAGAAACACCCACAGCTACCAAAACAACAAATACAAAACAGAAATTCGACACACATATACAATCATTCTGTGTAAGTAGTGTATTAGCATGCATGCGCTGTAGCCTAGTAACATCACTGCTATTCTACACAAAGTGGTCAATTCATGCTCAGCACCATCTCCCACTCCATGCGACCCACAAAAGCCGACTGAGAGAAAAAGGACCCGGAATACTTTAAACTGAGGAAAAACTGTATGAACTCGGTGAAAATTGGTTGAATGCGACTAAAAATGTACCTGGAGTGTCTTTTCGACTGGTGAATGTTGATACAGGATACGGGAGCGTCTGTGTGCACCCCTCCTTCCTGCTCAAGTCGTCAAGCCTGCAACAGAACGCACAGTGAGAGCGAGCTTTTCCCCGGACCAACAAGGCAGACACTGCCAGCGAGCAGAGATCGCGTGAGTGTGAGAAGACGCGGCGGTGGGTAAAGGCTCACTCGAGATGAACTGCAACTCCAGATCAGGAAGAAAGCATCGGAGGGGGCGGTGACAAACAGCAGCAGTCAGGAAGTCCCAGAAATATTTAGGTCCAACTGTAGGCCACCCGTAGTTTGCAGATCACGTTCGGATAGCTAAAGCTGAAATAAACTTTATTGTTATTCATATCAGACACACAAAATGTAAACATGGGTGTAGCCAGGGTTTCAGAGTTATGGAGATGTATCAGGAGTCCAAATTCATCCAGTGCAACCCACTCCCGTTTAAAACGTTTTTCACTTGACACGAAAAAGTTTATAACTTTTTTTTTTGCCATTTCAATTATTTATTTAGCTGTTAACATAATACTCTTACTATATGGTGATTTAAATGCGTTTTTAAAATACTTGTTTCCCCACAAATGCCACTGCAAAAAATGACATATGCGTCGCTTTGATTTTCTTTTGTGCAGATATACCACTCTCATGTCTGTACAGTAAATACTACCAGCCGTCGGTTAGCTTAGCTTAGTACATTGAATGGAAACGGGGGGAAACAGCTAGCCTGGCTCTGTCTAGCTGTTTCCCCTTTTCCAGTCTTCCTGGTAAGTTGAGCTAACCGGCTGCTCATGTTCACTGTATTTACACGAGACTGGTATACATCTTCTCATCTAACTCTCAACAAGGAAGTGAATAGGCGTATTTCCCAAAATGTTTTTAAACTATTTAAAGATACAGAGTCAGAGTCATACCAGAATCTGCCTTAGTGTAAAAAAACACAATGTAGCAATTTTGGTGTTATTGCAGTATGTAAACTCCCAAACCCCCAAATTCTACGGAAAAATACCAAGGACATGACCTAAGTGTCCTCAGTAGCAGCCACGGCTCTGCACTTGAAGTCTTCATATGAACCAGGATTTTGCCACCATTCCAAGTAAGGATAGTTACTGAACATTTTTATGAGTGTACCATAAAACAGAACACAAACAGCTGCATATATTTCCATTGTTGTTTATTGGTCAGTATTTCTCACAGGCAATAATAATCATTGTCATAATAGTGCACTTTTCCTTTTTTGTAAATATACTACAGACATTTCTCTTCATCGTTGTCATCATCATCATCACTAATTGTGTTAGCAGTTTTCTCGACCCACCCTCCCCCACACACAAGTTTTGTTCTTTTTCTGACGTCACGAATTCCTCCAAAGTGAAAAAAACTTTTTCTACTGTGTGGAGTGGAGTTTCACAAGATTGGGGGGTGGGGTGGTCATGGGTGGGGGGTGGCAGGGTGGGGAGTGGAGGGGAATATGGGCGGGAGACAAGAGATTATAGTCGTACAATTCCAACTGCAGAAGAAGAATGAGCAATAATGATGAGAGGAAGAGTTGTACGGTGACTACAGTGTCGATAAAAGATAGTGAATGCTACATAGATATGGATGGCATACAATGGAGACAGAGACAGGCATACAGTGTATACAAGTGTATACAGCATCTGCGTTGAAGTATACAGTGTATAAAATGTATACAAGGTGAGGAGAGGAGGGGATGATTATATAAGGGGGTGAGATATGTGCTGCTGGGACAAGGATGGGCGTGGAGCAGGTTTCAAGAGATACAAAGAGGAGGAATGGGGGTGTAGAAAATGTAAAGTGAATAGGTGGATGGGGGGGTAAGGGCTGAGGGAGGGAGGGGTGAGATTTCTTTCAATAGGAGAGTTTTGCGAGCGCTGGAGTCTCTCAGCTGCAAATGTGCCAAGGGTCCCGTTGTGTCTTTGAATGGAATTTGATTAGTTTGCTCAGAGCAGAGCAAATTCTGGAGCAGCCTTTTTTGCCTTTCTTTCTGCCTTTGCTCTTCCCATTTCTATCCTTTAACTAGCTTCTTTCTTTCTAAAAATGGATGTAAGGTGAACTTGACTCTGACCTTGTGTACAAAAAAAGACTATGACACACTCTTTTGCGTATGGGAGTGTGTAACTTTAAACCTCCCTGACCTTTGACCTTTCAGATGTGTGCACCTCACTGTTGGATTCTTCTATGGAGCCCAATGTGGCACATTTTACACCTGGCGTTAACATGCGTCTTGGGTGATCTGATCACAAGTAGACAACTCCAAGTACAGGTGTGAATGCACCCAAGACGCATTGAGGACGAATTGAGATCTGATCGCACAGACCACATTCGGAGGTGGTCTGGGCCGCATGTGGCCACTTTCTTTTAGCAGTGTGTATCGCATGTGTCCTGGGTCTCTCTGCGTAAGCGGAAGTACGTGCTCATTCGCATTCATATTAAAGTGCAAAACAACAAGAAATAGAGATATTTTACGATTTTGTCAAAATCTTGGGTGATTTGGTTTGCCTGGAACACGCCAAGGACTAGACCCAGTCTGTATTGTTTTGACTTTGCCCGCATGCCAAGGTCTGCAAACTTCTTTTATTTCCAGCACACTAGGCATGGGAAGTGCATTTCACAAAACATCAACATTGAATTGCAAATAAAAACAACAACGCATGTGATCTTTGCAAACGGAAATGAGCGAGGAAGTGAGATCCAATCACAAGTGTTCACTCGAGACACATTCTAATGCCAGATGTGGACTGACGTACTTAGAGCTGTCCAGTTGTGATCGGATCACTCAAGATGCATGTTAATACCAGGTGTGAACAGGGCCTTCAGGTGCGAGGATGGGAAAATAAAGCCTGTGATTACATGAGAGTAGAAAAGCACATTTAAATCTAATGTGAAACCAGCACAGACTGAACATCTTTCTTGATTATGTCCATTGAGGGTGCTGTGCCACTACACACTGTCAAGTTTTCCCGAAGCTTTCTAAAATTATTCGGAAACCATGCAAAAACCTCACCAGTGACTATGATGCACTTATCAGATAGGATGTGGATGTTAATCCCCTGGGTAAACAGATTCCAGGATGTTAGTACAAAGGCTAACCATATTTTCCAGGTTTCCGGGAATTTGTGAAAGACCAAAAAAGTACAGAAAATGGCCGTTCAGCTGTTTCAGTTAAGTGTGCAGTGTGTGAAGAGACTATAGAAAGTCAATTAGGAATGTGTAATGGTTTCAGTGAAGTGTTTGTTTGCATGAATAAAGTGTTTCTCAGATAATGATAATAATAATAATTTGTGTTTGCAGTCGCTGTCTATTAATTATTTAGCATTCTGAACAAGACTAAAAGTCTACAGCCATGCTAGCTGCTCTGTACAGCTAGCAGTGGTTTGAGCTAAATGTTAACTTCAGCATGTTAACATGCTCACAAAGACAATGCTAACATGCTGATGTTTAGCAGGTGTAATGTTTGTCCTTCTTGGTTTTACTTGTTAGCATGCTAACACTTGCTAGTCAGCTCTAAACACAAAGCCAAAGTCACTGGACAAATTAGAATTTTGACCTGATGATGACGCCAGATGAAAAGTTGGTTGATCACCAAAGTCAAAATGATAGTATACATCATCTGTCCAACATTTGGTGCCAATTCATCTGGTACATGTTGAGATATTTTACTAGATAAGTGAAAACTTTGACCCACTGGTGGTGCTAGATGAAAAGTCAGAAGATCACCAAAGTCATTAGGGTTCATACTCTGGGGATTATGAATATCTTTCAAATGTCATGGTAATCCATCCAGTGGTTGTTGAGATATTTATCTGCACCAAAGTGGTGGACCGACTGACAAACCAACATTGCTATCCACAGAGCCACATCACTAGCCTGGCTGAAAAATACTTTTAATTTGAAAGGGCTGTGTGTGTGTGTGTGTGTGTGTGTGTGTGTGTGGGTCTTTCGTACATACATGCACACACAGACGTCTTTGAAATAATTCTGTAACATGTCAGCAGTTTTGCATTCTGCTCCCTTTTGCCTTAGGTGCTGATAACCTGAATAACACCTGAATAAAGGAACACACAAATTAACTGAACAAACGCCTGAAGGAGTGAATGACTCAGCACTGATGGATATCCGGTGGTTAGAGCCTTTTGTTCTGATGCAAAAAGTCTGTGTGAGATTTTTGTCTAGTGTCATAAAATGTGAAAACCTATGGTAGCAAACAGTGACAAATGAACAAAATATAGTCTAAACAGATAAAAACATAAACATAAAGCTAGAAGGTATTTTTGCAGCATCACTTCCAGAAAAAGGAGAAGAGTTGTTTTTCTGTTTTTCTCAGGGAAAGCTGGTTTGCTCTGCAGTGTCAGACATCTTGAAAGTGACATTTCCCTGTCTTCACCCATCCCTTGCTTTTCTATTCATGAAAAAAGAAATCCCACTTTCAACAAATACATGAAAAATAAATAAATAAATAGACAAATAAATACATTTTCAATAAATATATGGAACGAAAATATGTTTACACTCTTGCAATAATTTCAAAAACATCTTTGACATTCACATGGTTAGTGCCGCCCTCTATTTTGCTGGTGGCAAACATGTTTTTTAAAAAAAATACAGAAAGACCAGAGCACAGTAGAAAAAAGAATGTATGGAAAGTTAAAAAACAAAACAAGCAAAACTTCATTCTTTATGTGTGGCTTCATTTTTCCTTCCCTCCTCCCTCCAGGCAGTATGTGCGCAGAGTTTTTATGACAATAGACATACCAGAGTCCTTTATCTTTTTTGCCTGTCTTCTTGTGAAAAGTACATTACACCTTCACCTGCCTCTCTCTGTCCTCCCTCCATCTCTCCTTTTAGAGATGCAGAAAGGGCTGAGGCTTTTGTTGGGGCTTTGGCATCACCCTGCATCGTTCTGCATCTATTATCAAACAAAAAGGAACATAGGAAGGGTTTCGGTTGCCTTATTGTGGGTCTGGTGGGTCTCAGTTGTCCTGTTTGACCAGCCTCTTTATTTGAATTCGTGGATTTCTCCTCTCAGTTAAAAGATAGGTTTGGACTTTTTTTTCTAGTCTTTCATACAATATGCACATGTCCATATGCACATTCAAAAAGTTATTGGTCACTGTAATCATTCCTCCTCTCCATACTAGCCATGAAGTGATCCCTTCTAAAGTGACTCCATTATAAGAGATAGGAGACAAAATCCCAAGTGAATAAAAAAATCTAAAGTTCAGTTGCTGAATATAATTATATATGATATAGTTGCTAATATGAGGATTTAGCAGCCTGAGTTAGCCAAATGAAATGGGTATCTTTGTCCTGGCAGTCGTATGTGGGCTTGAGCCACATTTACATTATATCGTTCAGACCATAATTACATGCAACAGAACAGAAAAAATCACGTCAGTCTTCTACCTGTAATTCTGAGTCAGCCATATCAGGAATTTCTAAGGGTAACAATACCTCCCACTTGCTAAAAAATATTGAAGTAATGTCAACAGACCGCTGGCAACATAGCAGCAAAGCCACAATTGCTAGCAGTTATATCTGGATAAAATCCACCATTGACACTAATGCTAATACTAATACAATAGATTCAGCTAATTTAAAAGCAGCTATATACCATTTTTGTGTATTTGGTTCCACTTGTAAACAAACAAGTGAAATATGTAACACAGCAAAAGTAGCTAAATTAGCCTATTTAAATGATGTCACTACATCTAGCTAGCAGTGGGGGTAACCATCTGGAAATAACGCTCCCGTCGAAAAGCAAGAGGTTTTCCTAATTTTGCCCATTCTTATTTTTGACACAATGGGTCTTGATTTCAGAGAGGTAGACAAAAGCGGGATTATTATTTTCCAGCTGGCGTCTGTCAATCAACTGTCAAATCAGCTGTAGCTAGCTTGCTAGCTAATCAAGCTAATGGTAGCTCCATGAGTTGGTAGAAAACTCAGACTCAGACTTGTTTTAAAATGAGAACCTTTAAAGGGTTCTTAAATATTCGCTTGCTGTATACATGGTATTGTGCTACAAGATCAAAAAACTGCTGAGTATCTCTTCTACTACAGCCAACATGTTGAGAAATTTGACAGGCCTGCCGTGCCTAGATTTGGCTGCTAATCTGTGATTGGACAACTACTGTTCCGGGAGTAGTTTAGTGAATTGAGACTTCTGAAGCCTCATATTAGCTTCGGCTAAACATTAGAATGCACGGACTGTGGATTTTGTCCTCTATCTTTCACAGCAGAGTCGCACTTGGAAGGGATTGCTTCACAGCCAGTATTTACAGGAGGATGTAAATCTTTCAATGTACACATGTCATTTGAATGTTGTATTGAGATAGACTAGGAAAACAAATCCTCACCTATCATTGAAAAGAACTGACTTTCATTGTCATCTCTAAGTTAGCTAATGTTTTTGGCTACTAGTTTTTCTTTTTTCCTTCCTTTGCTATCAAATGGGTACCTGTTGCTTGCTGTCCTCAGTTTTGTCTCCATCTATCTATTCATCTCCCTCTCTTCCAGTGGAAGTTTTCACTTGTGAGACATTCTACCTGTGGTGTGACTAGTGTCCTCAAAATGGGGCTAAATCTAACTAGCTATCCACTTTTTCTCCTCCGTTAAAGGCAATACGGTATCATAGCTTTATCAGTGAAATTCAGAAATAATTGTGGGACTTTATGCTTCTCATACACTCAAGGAAAAGTTGCGTCTTGTCTGTCCTATTTTGATATTCACCTAGCTGTAAGGCTACATTGCGTAGACCACATCAGATCCATTCTCCATCCTTTCTTTGCGTGTTTTCCTCTGCTCTCAGACTCCTTGATTGTTAAAGTACAGCATTAAGTTTGCTAATTATCTACAGATAAAATCCACTTTAACAATCAAGTCTAAATCAAGACTCTTCCTGTAATTCTTGTTCCTTTCTCAAAAGATATCCTCATTTTGTTGCTTTGCTTGAGAAAACATTTGTATTCAATTAGAAAGTGAAGAGAAGAGAGGAGAGCGGGCTTCCAGCCATGTGACTCATCACGTTTGATCAGGTGGTGTTGAGGAGACTTGATGATCCAGGTGACTGTTGGTTGGTTAGAAAATGATAAAAGAGAATGACTTAAGGGTTAGTAACTTCCTGTGCCATGAGGTTTCATGATGGGAGGTTTCCTGTTGGATTTGAACCACGTGTTGCATGTGATTGGTTGGTGGGAATGTTATGTGCTTTCTTGATTCGTCAAAGTGGGTGAGCTATGTGTTTCCCTGGCTGTGAGCTTTTCCTGTATTTCTCTGGTAAGGTGGGACTTTTTGGACATCCTGTCTTCGGACTCGTCCCTCCGGGGTGAAGCTGCCCTTGAAGGCTGACTGGAGATCAGCTCAACCTGCCTCCGACCACCCCCACAAATATACATTTCTGCTAAAATCAGCCATTTGTGGGGAATTGTTCATCATATCCCTAGATCAGCTTCAAGGAAAACTTCCCCGTCCTCCATCCCATTGCTTTGGACTAATGGTAGGAAGCAAGGCAGGAAGTAAGGAAATAGTGAAGGAAAGAATGTAGGAAGGATTGAGGGAAGGAAGAGAAAAAGGCCAGGCAGATGACCCTCGCCTCTCTTCCACAACATTCTTTCAAGGATGAGACTGCGTCCCGTTGGACGACGAGAGGAGTCTGGTCTTGTCTTTCCCCGACCCGCGCCTTTGTAAGACGGTCCCACTGCTGCTCCCGCTCCCGCTTCCGCTCCCCCCGTCTGCCGCGCGCTCCTTCTCTCCCCGCTCGGATCCGCTTTCGGAACGCCGGGAGTTCTGACGCGAAGGAGTGCTGGGCTGGCGGGAAAGCTGACCATTCTTCTCATCTGAGGGGCCAGAGGTCAAATCAGGGAGAGAAGAAGTGAAACAAACTAACAACCAATTAAACACCAAGTATATGTAGCGTGTGTGTGTGTGTGTGTGCTTCTTACCAGCCAGTGCCTGCACAGAAGGCTGATCATGACTACTCAGGAGCTGAGCCTGAATGGTTTCCACCACTCTCTTGAACCTGCGACTGGGACCTGAGAGAAGAGGATCAACTCGTCACTCATTTCAGGTTGCCCTGGCTGAGAGAGCATTCTATTAAAGTTTTTTAAGTCTAAAAGTGGGAAAATTGAAACAATTTTAAATACTGAAACACAAATTTTGCCTCAAGGATATAGAGTCCATACTTTTAGCCTCATATTCCATATATTCCTGGTACTTTTAAACTAAGCAATAAGGAGACATGGGGGAGACTGACTGACACTGATTCTTTTTTATATAAACTTCATGACATAGACAGGTCCCAACCAGTCGACTCTATGTCAGCATTGGCCCCGCAAGTTCAGGGCTGATTTAAAACAGAAGATGGCGTATTGAGCCATTTTCAATCCATGAAATGCAGATTTTTATAAATTTGGTAAGAAATGCCAATATTAACACCAGCATTGATGTGTTTCATCACAGTACAGTCATATCATTTAGTTTACAGCTCCAAAAACACGTTTAAGTGTGGAGTACCTCTTTAAGAATAACTAGATTACTTTGAAGCCAAGCAAATATGAGAAATCTATAATGTGGGGGCAACACATTTTAGCGTCACCACGACAGCCGATAAACACATCCCCCACCTGTTATTAGAGTGAAGGTGACGCTGTAGATGCCCATCTCTCTTCTTCCTTCCCTCTCTGCTCGTTCCCTCTCTCGCTCCCTCTCCCCCTCAGAGAAAGCAATGTCCACCTGCAGAAGAAAAGGTTCATGACCAAGAGTGTTGAATTAATAAGGTCTGCTCACACACAAAGATCAAACACTGGTAGAGTTACATGCACTCTTAAAGTCTCTATGTGATTGTTATTAGTCTGTGCGTTTCTTTCAGTCCATTCATCTCAGTGTCCCTGGGTTGGACCTGGTGGATTTTTGATACCACCACTGAGGGGGCGCCAAAGTTGGAAATGTTCAAATTCTACACAGAGTGGCTTTAAGGATAAAGCTGTAAAATAAATTCAATAAACAGCTCTCAGTTGTTAACCTATGTAAGTGTAAATTTAAAGCAGAACAAAAAAGCATGCAATATCAAATCATCTAATTGACTACATTGTTGTGTATATTTGATGCATTCTATGTACAAACATAATACATCAAACATACATCCACCTAAAGAACTCTAACACTAACTGCAAACAGCAGCTTGAACAGTAAATTCGGCTTAAACGGTCCCTAAAGCGATTTGGAAAGATGGAGTTTTGGGGTCTGTCAGAGCTGAAGACGTAAAAAAAAAAAAGTAATAATACTTGGAACTTGACAGGCTTCTGGAAGACAGAGGGGCCACCGGAGGACTTGTACTCTGCCCGGAAACTGTTCTGAGACACCACACTGTGGCTGAGGGATGGGATCTGGAGATGCAAAAGAAAGGGGTAACGCTCAGTGAAAAAGATAAACTCTTAAATTGGTGCCTCTTATGCCCCAAATGGTATTACATAGTAATAATGCTGGAAGTTGAGGCTCATCTAAGATCAATCGTACTCACAGAGAGAAAGGCATGGACGATGTCAGCCTTGATAGAGCTGAGCGGCTTGTCTCGGATCAAAACAAAGATCTGCTCCTCTTTCTCCAGGCTGATGAAGTTCCCGAACCAGGACCTCTTAGCCAGTCTGCAAATTAAGCGAGGGTTTGATACATGACAGATGAGTTCCATTCACATTTCACACATTACGTACAAATGAACTAGTATACAAAATGAATTTGGGTTGGATATGTTATTTTCAACTGGCCTATAATGACTGACATAGTGTGACACAGTCAGACACACTGACATCAAAAAGATTACTATTTATAGCATTTTGGTTATACAGTTACATTTGGCAGAAAAAAAATCTTAGCTGGGACGTTCTGCTGCTTTGGGAGAACTAATGCCTCCCTTAACAAACCCATACATGAACATTAAATCTTCACTAAATAATTCCAGGAGGCTGGGGTGGTGGAGGGAACTACAGCAAACAGAGAAACAGAAAATGAATAGTAAAAGAGTCAGGTTAAAAACATCCACACAGTACACTGATATGGATACAGTTGGAGGTTACCAGTCAGCTGGTAGCCAATCTGGTGAATGAGCCAGTGATTATGAAGCATGAATGAAACAGTTGATAACAATCAGTTAATGCTGATTTTTGAGTGAACTATTCTCCATTAATGTTAAATAGAAATTAGACAAGCATACAGGACAGATACATTGAAATGGTATAACTCCCAAGATGAAGACTTAATTTAGCATAATAGTACAGCGCCTGGGGAAAAATTGCCAAAGCCTATGCCTCTTGGTCTGCCAGTACAAGAGAATACAAACAGAGTTTCATATTTGGTCTTTAAATTTGCAGTCATTTTTTTTTGGCCACTTGGGGGCAGCAGAAACACGTTTTGCTAGCAAACAGTTGTCTGTTTACACATTCAGCAGATATGGAGCAAAATTGACATCATTTGGAGTCGTGTTTCTGACCACCTGATGAATGGAGGTCCAGCCCATTCACTCTCCTTTTAGGTCTATTTTGCTCCTGAGGACAATATCTGGCTCTTTAGCTGCTAAATGCTCCGCTATGTTCACTAGCTAAAACCATTTTAAATCACACTTTTATGAAAAAAAACACAGTGGGTATTACCATTTCAAATGTTTCCAGACTGTTTTCACATACAATGCTTTGTTTTGAGAAGAGGTAGTTTATCACTACTAGGTACTACTAGGATCATCTCTGTCACAAAGTAAATTAAAACAAGTCATCAAATTGAAATTGAATGTTTTTTCTCGACCCTGGAAGCAGCAGCTGACAAAAAAAAATCTCTGTTCTGGAGCTTGAAAGCATGAAAGCTCCAGAACAGCTACTAAATGAACCTTGTGGTGAGATTGCTTTGTCAGCTAATATATCAAACTGTTGTTGAAATGTTGTACTGCAAATGGAGAAAGACAAACTGCGACATGTGTGGACTTACTCTGGACTGGACTCTGGAGTCAAACTGGACATGTCCTCTGATGTGGGGACTAAAAAAAGAAAAACAGACAGAAAGAGAGAGAGGGAGAGGAGAGAGAGGAAGAAAAACGGAAAAGGGCTGTGAATCTTGATGACAGACCCTAATTTAATTGCCCTAATTACAGATTATCACAGAATCAGGCATTAGTCAACACAGTCGCAAGCTGCAGGCTGCAGGCTGGGACATGCAGTAATTTCTTGGTAATAATAGATTCTATCTTGGATGTGAATGCAGAATAGGAGACCTCTGATTGTTTAAAGTGTTAGCAGAGCATCAAGTTCACAGCTGCAAAACAAATGTTTAGGATGTATTATCTCAGCCAATCAGTGTAGAGGATTGACACCATCATCATTCACTTTGTCTTTGTTTAAATTCTTCAACTTCACAACTTCACTCACCTTGCAGTTTGCGCCGATGGAAGCGTGGCGAGCCCAGAAGGTTGTTTTTGAACGAGTTGAGCCTTGTTCTCCAGTGGCCGGAGCTCGAGGCGGCCAGACCGCCACTACCGCCCGGGCTGGAGGGCGGGGTCAGCGACAGTGAGGCACCACCGGCTCCGTCCGCTCTGGAAGAAGAAGACGAGGAGGAAGAGGAGGGAGGGGTGGTAGAGGAAGGGTGGTGGATTTGGTGCACAGGCGTGCCCAGCGGGGTGGGGAGCGGTGAGCCCTGCGGCGTGACCTGCGACACAGGAGGAGGGGTGGCAGAGGAGTTAGAGGACGAGTGGACGTTTTTGGACTTGAAGACAGATGGAGAAGGGAAGTTGAAGAAGCGTGGGATGGGCGAGAGGAGCGGGGAGGGGGACGGGGAAGGGGAGCGTGGAGTCTGGAGAGGGAGGGACTTCATGGAGTGGAGCGGGGGCCGGTCAGTGGGGCCCTTTGAGGGCAGGGTCTGGGTTTTTGGGTCAGGCGCCGCGCGAGTAGGCCGAGAGGTGGTGGCACTTCCTGGTTTGGGGTCTTTGGAGGAGGAAGTGGAGGTGGGGGTGACTTCTGGGTGGCTGAAAGTGAAGACCGGGCTCTGATGGGCAGACAGAGAGAGATGGGGAGAAGGAGGGAAAGAGGGATGGACAGATGAGAGAGAGCAATGGTCATGAATTATGGTTCATGGAAATGATTCTTCAACAAGCCTCAATCAGATGCACCAAATGGAAGATGGATATGGTGATCTGTACTCGTGGGTATAGTTACGTGTGTGTTTATGTGCGTGTGTGTTTTTGTCCCTTTTTGTCGATACCAGTATGTGCACACTTTTGTATGAGGCAGCATGGTGTGTCTATAAAATGGGAATGTGTATGACTGAGAATGTGACAGTATGATGGAAAGGCATGGCTAGTAGTGACAGTCTGAGAAAGAGTTATCAGAGAAAAAAACATCATCACAGGAAATTTGGTTTTGATGGCAAAAACTGATATTTATGTATTGAAGCTGCTGATAATACACACGTTTACTATATATACTGTGTGTTCAATAGGAAAAGACTGGAAAGACAGATACTGCAACTTTCTGGTACATTTGACATCTAAACAGTTTTTAGTCCACAACACTGCAGAAAACTAACAAAGACTGATTGATTGCACACTATGTTGCCTTTACGAACCCGTATAAATATCAAAATTATTGCAAGTAAAAGGATAAGGCTGGAACTATTCAACATTTTTATTATTGTCAACAATTACAAAGAAAAACCCAGATGTTAGATCGTCTCTCAATGCTACCTGACTTCCCTACTCTGTCTTTGGCACTTAGCTCAAAGCCCACTGGTCCCTATTGGAGATGTAAATGTTTAAAAACTGGTCACAAATATATAGATTCAATGCTCAGTATTTTGGTGAAACAACTGGGCACTGTAGTTTTTATCAAATATTACTCAAACAGGAGGAAATAGTGCATTTATTAGGGACTATTTCCAGATGCGGATGACTACACATTTGGTACGTTAGCTAGTATTTACAGCAGCAGGATGGTGTATGTGAGATTGACTTAAAATGAACCACAGTGCCCATGTTCATGGCAATAAAGGAAGATGTCACCCAGTGCAACACTATGGCTCATTGATTGATTGATTAATTAATTGTTTTTAGTTTTTGGACAACAATAGCTTTGGCTACATAGAAAATACTTACTTACAATCAATTCATTGTTGGTTCTGGTCTTTTCATGAGATTTGTTGACAATTGGAAAATATGATCAGCCTTATCCCTCAAACGTGCTTGTACAATATAAGGAGGGAAAGTTTGAATTGATCCCAGTTTCTGACATGAGATCTTTACTGTATGTGCAGACAGGATGGAAGCCTGGTCCACAACAGATGGCAGAAGTGGTATTTATCATATTTTGCGATCAATGTCTTACTGTATGTATAAAAGCAGACAGGTTTGGGTGTGCTTGGCCACAAATTTCCCATTGTCCCAGTTCTACAGTCCTAATGCACACCAGAAGTCTGTCTAATTCCAAGTAAGTAAATTTAACACCAAGCTGGTCATAAACTATGTGCTTATTGTTAAGGGAATTGTTTGACATTTTGGAAAATACGCTCATTTTGCCGAGAGTTAGATCCATTACCTATACCCACTTATCCCTTGAGGATTACGGGGGGCTGGAGCCAATCCCAGCTGACATTGGACAAGGTGCAGGGTACACCTGGACAGGTCACCAGTCAACCACTGGGCTGACACATAGAGATGGACGACCTTTTTAGAGTCACCAATTGACCTAACCTGCATGTCTTTGGACAGTGGGCGGAAACCGGAGCACCCGGAGAGAACAACTCCATGCAGAAAGGCCCCAGCCGGCCGGCAGGTTCGAACCCAGAACACTAATTAAACATTGATGCCCCTTTCTGTGCCAATCCCTCACGCTCATGAGTGTAATCATTTAGTCAGATTATGTGACGTAAAGTACAGAACAGCACATTTTACAGGATCGTTACAGGCAAAGGGAGATTAAAATGGGTGAGATTATTTTGGATCTGATGTTGTAGCTTTGACATTTTTAAATCTCACAAGTTCTTGCAACATAAGGATGGTTGATTAAAGTGTAAGCGTGTAGATTGTTATATTAAAAACCTTTTATTTGCTTTGGAGTTTAAAAAGTAACTCTGTGTCTCGCGACATCAGGTCAAAGCCCTGCTGATTATGAATACTAAACTAGCTAGGTCAGTGGGAACGAATACTTCTATACCACAGTTAAAGAGAGTAGAAGAGAACAGAGTAGAGTGAAGTTCTTACCCTGGGACTGCTGAGGGGACTGGAGGACAGACCTGTGGACGCTCCGCTGACTGAACGAGACCTTTTGAAGACAGCAACAACCATCAAGAGTCATTGAGGTGGATGGGACTTTCAGGTGCAACAATCAAAAGATATTCTGTACTTTATAACTCTAATCTGTTCTAAGGTTGAGCTTGTTATTGATCTTGTTATTCCCACTTCCAATTGTGATATTAACTTGGCTGTTGTCCACAATTTCCATCAGTCGTAAAAATGTCATGATATGTCAGTGCTTGTTTGTACCTCTGGCTGTGTGCATTAGTGTCCAGGGCCCTGCGAGGTGGGGTGGGAGAACCCTGTTCTGTGACACTGAGGACCTCTAGGCTCTTCCTCTCTGGACGACAGCGGCCGTGACGCGTCAGCATGGGGGAGTCCACACGCTTCCTGGGTGGGTCTTGGAGGACAAAAATATCAGTTAAGAAATGGAAAATTTCTACATCTTTAAAAAGCTTGGACATTTTTTGGCGATCTTTCAGTAGTTAAAGCACAGGTGAGAGGAAAAATAACATTTGCTTTCATGATCAAGCTTTTGTCTTGTTGTTCTTGGTTAGACCGTCAAATGGTTAAAGAGCAAGTGTTCTCACCTGAGTCATTTCTGGGCGGCAGATCCTCGTCTTCACAGCTGGGGTATCGCTCCTTTCTGTCCAACAGGAGGTAGTAGATCATCTTCTCCTGGTTCTCCCTGCAGAAAAAGATGGCACAGAAACCAAAGGTCAGAAAGAGAGGAGACAGACAGATTTAAGCTGACACAGTCGGAGAAAACGTGGGAGAACACAGAAAAGACAGAGGCTTGTCAGGATCGTCACAAGTCTCCTGACAAATACGGCTGGCACTACCCTGGAGGTACACATGTAAATAATGGCAAAAAATTGTAACTGATGGAAGTAATATTTGATAATTTTTTTCTAAATACGGTGAATGCAACAAAGTTTCAGCTTGAACTAAAAAGTCAGCTCAGCTGGCATTTTTGTTTTACTTTGTTAGCTAGCTAATTAGCTCGCAAGCTAATTCAGCAAAGTATCTATTGTTAATGTTAATGAGGGTCACCGCAACTGTAGCACAATTTAAACCTGCTTTAATAGATTCTTTGGCCAAACTGTAAACACAATACTGACATATTGTCACATTATAAAGTTATGTGTTACCAAAAAGTTGATATGCCTAAGCAACTTAGCTTAGTGTTAGCAAACAGTTGCTTATTTACACATCCAGCAAACACGGACAAACATTAGCATTCATTTTGGAGACGTGTTTCTGGCCACCTGACATATTTAAGTCCACTATTCACTCTCCTTCTAGCTGTTTTTGGTTTCCACTAACTCTTAAGGGAAATGTCTGGCTTTTTAGCTGCTAAATGCACCACTATGTTCACCAGCTAGTCGCTAAGTTTGTCTGTCTGCTGTTTGTTGCTGGTCAGGTAGTGTACAGGGGATTTATCAGAGCTTTTTCACTGACAACAGCTACCTACTGTGGCTGGTAAAGGGGATAATAAGAGCTGAGTCAAAACAGTCGAGTTGCGGACCGGAAGACCAAAACAACGAGAAAACCTTTCACATAGTCATTTGATCCATTGTTAACATAAAAACATTGATTAGTGCAGCTTTAATGTAAATGCTTCATGTTTGTTGGCTTATCTTGTTGAAGAGGGCTGAACTGCTACGGCTGTTGCATTGTGGGTGGTGAGAAGCCACATCAGTTTGGAAGAGAAGGCGGACGCAAAGGGATGGGAGGGGAGAGAGATAAAAGGGGCATTGTTGCTTTTATTCCAGCCATGCCAGGCAGATTAATGATGTAAGTAATTGACTGGCCACAATGAGACAATGCGAGAGAGAGAGACATTGTGGGAGAGAAATTAAAAATAAACACACACGCACACAATTGTGCAGGTTTTTTTATAGCATGCATGCAAGCACACCTGCACTTTGCATGTGGGCCTCTGTGAGACTTGATATGGCTGTTCTACTTGTTTAATTATTGCATATGCCTAGTGATTAACATTTGAATTCTCTCATTTGTCTATTCATATGTATTATGCAGTTATGCAGATTTATTAACTGTTTGATTGACGTTTGAGTTCTTCTTGTCATATATTCCAGCATAGTTACTTCTCAACAGTGGTGCACATTGATGCATTGCCATCTATTCAAAGTGGAAATGTTTGATGGGTTATATTTACTCACTCCTCACTTGTAAGGTCCTGTGTGAGTTTGACCCGGTCTCTGAAGCAACCTAAGGAGTACATGCTTTCCAGGACGTCAGGGTCCAGCTCTGTTAAGGACACAATCCTCTTCACACACACACGGCGGGGGGGCGGCTGCTCTGGGCAAGGCTCATTACGACCACCCCTGACAGGAAAAAGTCAGTGTATGTGGTTAGCGTGTGCAACTAGAAACATTGCAAAGTTTACAGCAAGCACTGATAGAGCATGAGGTTCAACATTACACAGGTTTAATGTCAGTCTGACATTATGGTGCAGTATGATTCCCAACAAAAAGATACAGATGTTGGCTTGCCAATTTTATCAGGCTGATTTTGGCCGTGGTGCAGTACCTTACACTGCTTCTTGCATTTTTCTTCCTAGACTTCCTAGAGGTTTAATTGGAAGACTTTGCATCGTCACTATATACAAATATATTGGTCTGAGCATTGGCTTTCAAAAACTCATACCATTTAAGATGATAACTGCTTTGGACTAAAATCCACAACAAACCGAGATTCTGATTTCACAAAGCAATGCAGGTAGCATTATGGATTAACAAAGGACTTTTAACTATATTTTTTACCTTCAGTGAGAATGGAAGTGCTAGGATAACCACCAATTAAAATGTAACACTAAGCTAAATTTTGCTTTGCACAGTTCATGTCTCGAGGCTTGGAGCTACGTTTTCACTCCACTTTTTTCACTCTATTCTTTCACTTCCATGCCTTGAGTAGACTGAAAAGGTAAACTCCAAAACAGATCACAGCGTTCACTCACCTGGTTAGTCTCACAACATACTGTATACATACATCTATAATATGTTACTTTAGTACCAATATAACACCCTCAGAGGCATGATATCTTATGACCAGAGTTGGAATGAGGAACTTTTAAAGCTACCCTATTCTGTGATCTGGTATTATGATTCACTTTGAACTCAAAACTGGTTTGAAAACAAACAGAGGAAATAGCATAGGTAGCTGGAGTATTCTGTGGTAATTAATTATGAAATGTAAAAAGAGAGGGGTGTGTGTGTGTGTGTGTGTGTGTGTGTGTGTGTGTGGGGGGGG
>LKNJ01001102.1:19736-160948 GCA_002120245.1 Maccullochella peelii | reverse complement strand
GGGGGGGGGGGGGGGTCTTGAGTGGAGAAGGGAAAAGGTAAAAAGAAAAAATGTAAGAAAAATGAATGTACTTACTGGTACCAGGGGTGTTTCTGTATTGCTTCTAGCTGTAATCAACAAAAATATAAGACAATATTAAATATTGACAATCATATTAAACTGAACACTGGGTTCACTGGGTATTTTTTCCTCATGGAAGTCAGCATTGTAGATACAGATTTAGCTGCTGTCTTGCACAGTGATGGTCACAATGTAACAAATGTGTTTCAGGAATTAGCCTGTCTCAATGTGAACCTCCTCTATGAACCATGCAGTTGAACAGCAACATGGCTCTATGGATGGTCGGTCCATCACTTTGGTCCAGACTGAAATATCTCAACAAATATTGAATGGATTGCTATACAATTTGGTGCCAACATTCATGGCCCCCTCAGGATGAATTGTAATTTTTGAACTTTTCATCTGGCGCCATCATCAGGTAAGAACTGCATTCCGTCCAATACTTTGGTTAATGACTAAATACCTGCAAAACTAATGACACTCCCATAGGCCTCAGCTGTACTTTGTGTTTAGTTATAATTAGCAAATGTTAGCATGCTAACACGCTGAAATAAGATAGTGAACATGGTCATGTTAGGATTGTCAGTGTGAGAATGTTAGCATACTGATGTTAGCATTTAGCTCAATACAGCCCCAGCATGGCTGGAGACTGAATTCTACTTGTTTCTACTTTCTCTGCAGTCTAGTCCTAAATCCCCTACTACATTATATATTCTGTAGAAGTCCCCCCGCTGCATTAGGACTGCATACAGTGGTAGCCATTGCATCAATGCTGCACAGTATCTCTTGGGGGTGGAGTAATGGAGCAGCTGCAGTTCTGCAAGCATGTAAAAAGTCAGAAGTGGGCCTACTGTGAGCACTGTATTTGTACATCTGCAGAGAGGACACTAGCAAGCAGCTGCATGCACTGAGAGCTTTGCATTTGTTAACTTGCTTTGAAAGTACTGTATGCAGCACAGAGGAGACACTCCAACAGTCCTGTTTCCTAACTGATATGAATATGATGAAAAAGGGCAAAATTGAAGGTATGTGGGTTCATTTCCTAATGTTCTGCTTGCTAGCTACTGATATACTTTTAAACTGGATTGAAATCTGTCTCCTTGCACGGTGGGTGGTTTCCATGGAGGCAACTAGCAGACAAATAGAGACAGAGACAGTCTGACCTGGTTTCAGGCTCTATTAATCAACAGCTCATCAGACGAAGCCACAGCTTTGATTAAATCTGCTCTGTTGTAGCTGAATGACTAACTGACCAGGCTTTTTCTTTCTCTCTGTGTTTATTTTACATCATGTGAGCCACATTGCCACAGATGTCTCCATCTTTCCGCCTCCAATAAGCATGAATTCATTGCAGTGGAATTTCCTCTAGCAGTCCATTCACTCAGTCATTAATTTATTCATTCACATGCCTTCTCCCCTCCATCTCGCTCTGAACTGCCAGTCTATTTTCAAGCCTGGCTTTCAGGAGGGAAAGTTGGCATTTAGGTGAAAAGGAAGAGAGGTTCTCATCTCTTTCACCCTCAGTGCCTCCGTCCTTCTTTATAGCCACTGATGAAGGCACTTGATCCATCCATTCATTCATATTGTACATACATGCATATATATATAGCCGTTCATATGCAGTTTAGAATGATAACCGAGGCAGATTTACCAATCAAAATGCTTAGTAGTTCTTAAAACAATGGGTCTTTCATTTCAAACAGAGGCAGTTTCTCATATCCAGACAACCAACGATTTTATCAGCTCTAGCTAGCTGGCTAATTAGGCTAATGTAAGCTCCATGAGTTGCTTGAAAACACTGTTTCCAGCTTACTTTTTATTGATTCCAGCTGACTTATCAAAAAAAAAGAGAACTTTGTGAAAGGTGTCTTGACAGAGGGGAACTTCAAGGGGCCTTCAAGGTATTCAGTGAAGGCCCAAGAAAAAATATTGAAATAATTTTTGTACTCTTTGTAAATTATTCGTAATTTATGTATGTGTTTGTTTTTATTCACTTTATAGATTATTGTTATAAACTCATTTGTCTTGGCAAACAGTGGGTTAATATAACGGAATGGGAAATTGACCAATCACAATTTTTCTTCTGACGGTATCTGGGTAAATTAGTGACTCCCCCTGGCTGGCAGGGCCTTCAGTAGATGTAACGAATGCCTGTGTAATGCAATTGAATGAGGGCATGAATTTGATATTGACAGCTGTCTTAGCCAATCATATTTTGTTGAGTTGTGCGTGGGATCATTTCCTGACATCTTTCGGGCATTCGCGAATACCTAGTGGACAAACGGCCACAAAGTTGTCAGTGAGTGAGTGAGGAGAAAAAAATACGACAACTACTAGGAAGGACTGGACTAATTGAAATTCCATTTTCAAGATTGCCTTTTCAGGAAAAACGATCAGGCAATTATCCATTAAGGTCGACAATCACCAGCCTTGTCTGGACTAGTGCAAGCAAGCAGGAGCTAGCAGAGGCATTTTCAAACCAGCAGCTACAGTCGCTATCTGTGGCTACCGGGCAGCCCGCGCATCAACAAGCTGTAGTACTGGGATTGCTAGCTTTCCAATCCCGATAAGGAGCCCTGGTCCAGCATGGACCGCGTATGTTTTTAAAACATACACAAGAAACAGCACTGGACAGGCTCGTCTCTCTGGCTTTAATCTCAGTTGAGAAAGAACTTCTCATGGAGCTGAAGTCAAAGGACAAACTGTACGACCCAACAATTGCACACTTTAAAAAGGATTGCAGGATAGACTTTGTTTTTTAAGTGATCTTAATTTGATGAGTAGGCTACTTAATTTTTTTCAATAATCGGTTGTTTTTCTCTATTTGCATTCTATCCTGAAATGATACAGCTTCTGCTGATGTCTGCTGTTCTAATGATGTGTAAATTATGTTTAAGAATGATTCACTAGAGGGGCATACTAGAAGCTGGATTGTAAGGTTTGCACAGTAATGGTGACTGTTGGTTGTGGTCTTTGTTGTAACGATTAAGCTACGTGTTAAATTATATGACGCTTCAGTGACTAGAGCAATTTTCAATTTTGGTTTTAGTGGTTAGTTTTAGGGCAGCCTTATTATTGACAAATATATATATGCCATGGCAGTAAGTTGGGTTGATGAGGTAGCTTTTGACTGGAAGGTATACTAAGAAATGGTTTTGCAAACCTTTACATACCGTATTGATTTTTTTTTATGTGTCCCTGAATTAGAAACAGGATATTAACATCGAGCTGGTAGTTCTTCTCAAAAGTCACTTTGCTTCATTGATGAGTTTCTGCCCAGTAACTCAGTTCCATTTCTCTGCTGAATGAGAAATATGAATGTACTTGTTGCCTTATTCTGGGCAAAATGATTGATTTGATAAGGTCACTGCAGTATATTTAGTTGAAGCTGTTTCTGAAAATAGATGCCAATGTCCTCTATGATCGTAGACTAAAGAATGCCATATCTCATCAGTGCACTGCAATGTTTCCATACTTCTGTATTTGTAGAAATGTGTATCTCATCGGGTTCGAAAAAGCAGTTCTCATATTTTTGTTCCATGACGCAAAAACCTGCATCAGGAGAGAACCCTTGCTCTTTGACTCCAAAATGATGTTTCTATTCTCAAGCTTCACTGTAGTTAAAAATATATATTGCTACAATATAATTCAAAGTACATTGCCTTTAGCTGGTGTTTTTAACAGTTAATGTGTCTTTCTCCTCTCCCTGTATAAGCCCCATGGTCCCTGCCTGCTCACCGTGAGTCTCTTGTCAGCGTTGACTTCTATCATTCCTTTAAGCAAAGCCTGGCAGTCGGGAGGTATAAAGTGTGGCATGTGGAATACCCCGCTCTTCACTTTCTCTAGAAGCTGCCGCAGGTTATCATGGTCAAAAGGCAAGGCACCCTGGGAAGGGATGGGGGGTGGATGGAGAGAGACAGAAAGAAGGTGAGGAAATGAAATCAGAATCAGAATCAGATTTATGTCCAAGTAGGTTTTCACATACAAGGAATTTGCTTTGGTGAATTGGTGCATAAATAAGCAAAGTAGAGAAAAATAAAAATATATACAAATGAGAGAAATGGCAGAAGAGGATTAAAAAGAGATACAGAGACACTCATTTATGCAAGTAGAGCCATGTAACGTCTGTGGTTGGTTGTTTCGACATAAGTTGAGTATCACGGATGTATTGTGTCACTCACTTGGACATCCTACTACCTTGCTAGCAGAGCACAATATATAAACAAAATGGTGACCAGCTCGTCACAGGCAACTAAATACTAGAAGAAAAAAACAAGACAAGAAAATAGAATGGCATAGAAGAAGGATGTTCTTACCACAAGAAGAGCAAAGAGGATGACTCCACAACTCCAAACATCTGCCCTGCGTCCATCGTACTTCTCCCCCTGAAACACAAATGTAAGGACGGGGTAGCATTAGAAATGCACACACACACACAACACACACACACTGAGAGGGAAGTAACTTACCCTTATGACCTCTGGGCAAGCATAATGTGGGGATCTATAAATAAAGAAAAGAAAACTATTAAATGATTTAACCAGATACAAACAGGAAGCACTGAGTTCCTGTGTGTACAGAGTGCTGATTCATGTAAAGAAAACTCACTCCAGTCTGAGTGTACAAAAACTGAAAACACCTGCTCTTTTATCCGTGGAATAGACTGAATAGGTGAATCCAGGTGAAAGCCACAATCCCTTACTAATTTTATCTGTTAAATCCACGTTCCTCCTGATGGGCAGGCGGTTTAAAAATGTTTGAACAAAGCCATCGATTATGTAAAAAGAAGCACTGAGCGAAAGTCCACATTTTGTGTATATCACCAAAATTGACCAATTGCTTGCAGCTTAATCAGATATCACTTGAAAGATACATCTAATTTTTCATTTGAGGCCAACTCGCACATTGTGAGATTAGAATTAACACAGCTATCTAACAGAGTTCTAAGATCCTTGATTGCCACACCTCGTGTATGATAGCTAACATTTTAGGAACATACGTGCCAGCTTTGTAGTTCTTTTACAGCACAGAAAAGATAATTAAACATAATATTTAAATAGGTAGATAGCCAAAGAGCGTCAATAACGAGTCACACATATATACGCAAGCTCATTGGAAGCCATCTAACCCAGTACTCACCCACAACTGGTTTCCAACAGGCTGTCGCCAACTTGTAGCGAGGCCATGCCGAAGTCTGCTATCCTGATGTTGTTCTTCTCATCCAGGAGAAGATTCTCTGGCTTCAGGTCTCTGTGACTGGACACACACACACACACACACACACACACACACACACACACACACACACGCACACACACACACGGTCAATAAAGGTACTTAAGTCTTTTTCCAGACCATAAACAGCAACTAAAGCTAAACTAACCTTGTTTGTACACTTGGTTGACTTCCACGTGACATGTAAACATTTATACTGAAAGGGAGATCTACTGTTTATTACAGCATAGTGATCTTGAACAGAAAGCTGTTCAGTGTGTGTCCTGGTTCTAACGGGGAACTGGGTTAATTTCTGCAGGATTCTGCAGTTGCCAGTGGAAACTCTGATGTGAAAAATGTCTGCTTTTCAGAAACTGCAATTAGCTCGATGATAATTCCATTTTCACATGAGGTTATGAACAGGTTTTTGTGCTTAAGAGGTAAAAGAATTAGAAGAAGAAATGTATCCGCCCACAGACAATGTGAGATATGGGTTAACGAATCCCTCAGATAATGTCAGGTTGGTAGCTGTTCAATCACAGAAAAGTATATATTATATGCTAACCCAGCTTTCAAAGTTTTTGAGTGTTTGACTAAACTCTTTGCTGCACAATATGCACAGCCATGTGATAATGCTGAGAAAGAATTAAACAATCAAAATCAACAAAAGTATAGAATAAAGTAATCTGCAATGTGCTAGCACAATATTTCTTCATCCAGGATTCTCAGATGGATCTGATATGGATGCATATCAGAATGTTTTGTGATCAAACCTTTTCCACCAAACACTTGTTGAAGGGAGCTAGTTGTAAGATAATTAACATGTAGGTAACTTTGTGCCAAAGATTGTCTTTATAATCTGATATCTACTGTCGATGTGGCGTTAGCAGGTCACATGACCACCACATAAATTATACTTTATAGCAGGCTGTGTGATCCGATCAGGTGACTTTTTGGGGCATTTATTGGGCATATATTGATAGTGAAGAGGCAGACAGGAAAAAGGGAGAGAGTGGGGTATGACATGCAACAAAGGTGCCCAGCCAGAATCGAACCAGGGATGTTTCAGATATTTGGCATATGTTGTAACCCTTCTGTTACACCTGGGGCACTCCATACTGCTATAGCCCGTCTTGTGTCAAAGTCTGTTGGCCCCTTGAATAGTGTTTCCCTTCCCTATAAACAGTGTTTCCTGGGCTCAGGTTTGGTTCTGGTTAGGAGTCGCAGAAAACGACTGGAAGGGGTTCACAATACATTCTAGCTCAGGTTAACGTAACGGGAAACACAAATCAATGGAGTACAATCTTCAACACAACACCGATAATAACAACGAAGACGAAGTTAAAAGACGAAACTAGAGATATGACTCATAAGGTCAATAGCCTCTCACAGACCATATGGAGTGACTGTGGCAGAAGTCAAGGGCGGAGATGATTTGTCTGAAGAACTTCCTGGCCTCTTTGGGGGTCAGCCTGCCCTTCTTCACCAGGTAGTCAAATAACTCTCCGCCGGACACATGCTCCAGCACCAGGTACCTGAGAGACAGAAGGGCAGGGAGGTCAGAGAGATGGAAACAGGTGAGGAAAGGTCATGGATGCTTCTTCCATACATACAAACACACACTCACAACCCTCTATATTTTCAATGTTATACGGTTATTTATCTCAGTTTTGTCTTACAGAACTTGTTTTCCCTTTCAGATTCAAGGTTGTTTCTGCTCTGGCAGAGATCCAGAAGCAGACAAGAGAGATTTTCTTTTTTTCAAAATTCAGCGGAAAGGAGAAAGATAAAAAGATACTCACAGGTATTTGTTATTCTCGTAGACATCATGCAGCTTCAGAACGTGAGGGTGCTCTATTAGTTTAAGAATAGCTATTTCTCTCTCCACCTGGATAGACAGAGGGAGGGGGTGGGGGAGTGGAGAAAGGGTAAGAGAGAGGGAGAGAGAAAAGAGGAGGAGCAAGGTTAAAAATGATGCAGATTGAAATGTCAGAAGGAGGAGACAGAGAGAGAGGGAGAAGGCAAGTATAATGGCAGGGTAAGGTAAAATGTAGAGCAGACACTGACGGTATGGAATGGTATTGTAAATTCTTTAGAATTAATTTCAAGGCCAATAAGTCATTGAAGTTGTGGTAAGAAAATGAGTTTTTTGTAATGTATGGAATTGTAGACAGGCAGAATAAGCAAATACTTAACTACAATGAAGTGTGGTTTTTTTTAAAGTATATGGGAAATATGGAAGAAGGAAAAAAACAAAGATATCTAGATATTCTGCATGAAATAAACCCTGTGCTGTCATTGTCAAATTTCCTTGTCAAAGCTTAAGTGCAGGTTATGGCCTGTACAGTAAGCTAGCTCAGACCTATAGCACCTAACATACTTAGACTTAAAGACTCAATCAATATTTCCATATCAACAATGAACCAGATAACTATGTGTAATATAAAAGGTGTCACTCACAGTGACAAACCTACAGACAATTATCACCAACTCTGCAGTTCCCCCTTAGGTTTACGGAGAGGTTTAGCGTCTTCGATTTCATTGCTTTAGTTTTGCGGCCCACAACTTCACTGTTTTGGTTCACTCTCACCGCTCTCATACCGTTGTTTCCAGATGCAGCTGTTAACAGTGAAAAGGCTCTAAAAACCCACTGTACACTTCCTGCTCAGCACCAAACAGCAGACAGACATAGTTAGCAACTAGCTGATGAACAGAGTAGAGCATTTAGCAGCTAAAGAGCCAGATATTTCCCTCAGGAGTTGGAGTTGGAAACCAAAACAGAGCTAAAAGAGAGTGAATATTGAATTTACATTCATCAGGTAGCACAAAAAATGACCTCAAATGAATGCTAATGCTGCTTCGTGTCTGCTAGATGTGTAAATAGGCAACTGCTTGCTAACACTAAGCTAAGTTACATAGCCATATCAACTTTAAAAGGTGACATTATGTTAATGTCGTGTTTGCAGCTTGTTGTACTGCCCCAAAGCGGCCCAAAAAAATCAATTAATGCACTTTTAAAGTTATGACAAATGGACATTATGTATTTGATTGATTAAGCTATATTAAGCTGGTCAAAGCAAGCACGTCTACAAGACCTGCCTATGAAGCCATGTCTCTGACTAATCTGTGCTAAAGACCAGTGGGTGATGACAACAACTGTTTTAAAGACAAATGTGCATAAAGTTTATTTTTTCTTTGCTACTAAACTGTTGCTTTTGCTAAAATAATCTCATATCATTGACATTGAGAGACCCAATCTCTTTTAGTGACACACTGGTGAATTAAATGTGTGCTTGACCTAAAGACATTTGGCATTGTTTGATTAAAAGATAGATTAATTAGTCGCTGTAGTCACTCCTCCTCAACATGAGGCTTCAGCAGTCTGAATTAGGCAAAATAAATGGGTATTTTCCAAAGTTAAAGTCTTTTGAGTATTAAATTCCATCTTAGAACTCGGACTGTGGATTTTGTCTCCCATCTTTTACAGTGGGGATGAGATTCCTTCATGCCTAATATGGAGAGGATGAAAGATCACAGTGACCAAAAACCGTTTAACCTACATAAGGGCATGTGGGTGTTGTATTAAGATGGACTTTAAATCCTTTAAAATGAATCGGTTTTATTTGTTGTCAGGTATATGTGTGTTATCAGATCTCATTTCAGCACCAGCAGCTGTCTATAGTATGACCTATTAAACTGTCTCACACATGGCACCATATTGGTTTGCTCTCCACGTGGTTGGATTGATTATTGGATGGTAAATTTATGTCATTCTCATTGTGATTTAAGGTCTTTTTAAGAGTTGACTTTAAGAGTTGAAACATATAGTCAGAAACATGCTTAAAAATTGTGATGAATCCCTTCATGGGGCCCAATTATATTGATAATAAAGCCATATTTGGCCCATTGGCAGCTATTTGCCAACCCCTGAGAACACATCTGTGCATGAAACTCTGTTTTATTTGATAAAAAAGTGAGGGATTGTGGCTGTAAGAAATGAACAGTCAGTGGCGACTTTATTATAGGAACACCTGTACAATCTAATGCAATCCAATACATCAGCCCTGCCATAACATCTATCTTTACGAAGCTCATAATGTTCAGAAATGTGCCCATTCAGCTGGCCTTCGCAGCTAAAGCTAGCAGACAGCAGCCCAGTAATGTGGTTACTGGCAGTTATCACACAGTAGGCAATGGGCAACTTTCCAAACGAATACCGTATAAAGCAGATGACTGGGGACCAGTGGCATTTGCAGGGGATGAAGGATGGCTTTTTGTCTTTGGTGCAAAAGGAGTTTATTTCCGTACATGTATTTGTCATCAGACTAAAGAAAGAAATCTGGTCAAAAACACACAAATATATGCTGTTTGAGTTACCCATACCAGAGGCAGTGCCTCATCTTATATAGAACAAGGCTCTCTAGCTTTCTGTTGATTATATTCAAAATCTGTGTTAAGACACTGAGATATTTGTATCTACTAAAAACATATGACAGCACCTAACTTCCCTGTGCCTGAAGTTTTCCATGTTCAACCTGCTGTATTTTAAAAAGAATGCAAGTAATCGGCCACTTTAGAAACGCTAACAGGAAAAAAGCTATTTAAATTGTGTTTCAGTCCAGTGTGTTTCAGCTGCAGTAGCTTTCATCAGAGGGCTTAATTAGCAGAATGAAATCATCTCTATTGTTCGGCATACAGAAGCAGTGCCCACACACTCGGCAGCTCCAAGTTACAACACACAGACGGGCTTTTTCTTGACAAAAATAAATACTCATGATTTGAGCTTTTACAGTCATAGTGACTATAGGCACAGAGATGGATAAGTAGACGAGGTTCATTTTAAGTACTGTACCTTCATTAGGACTGATTCAGAGAGTTTCTCTCTGTTGACAATCTTTATGGCCACCTTCTGCCCTGTTATACAGTGGACACCCAGCTTCACCAGTCCTGAGAGATGCACACAGAGAGAGGAAGAAGATGTTTGAGTATCAGAAATCATCATGCAGTGTGAAAACAGGAAGGAGGGGATGTCATAAATTATTCAAAAAGCTTTACTGACATTGTCACAAACATTGACCAAACAAAGCTCACAAAAAGACTTGGAGTATTTGTAGCCTACCATATTTGTCTTCTTCTCCCTCCCCAAATACAAAATATAATAATAATAATAATAATAATAATAATAATAATAATAATAATACATCCTATAATGCATTTTAGTTGTCCCTTTAAGAAGGCTGTTGCAGAATAAAACCATGTTAGATAAGAAGACTTACAGAGGGAATACGGATTAAACCATGACCTCTGAATATTATAAGTGATTCTGAATTCTGGGATCAGCTGCTGCACCTTGCAGACGTCCTGTTTGCCTCGATCGCTACAAGGCTCGAGGTAAATAAAGAGGTTCCTACCTGTCTGTCCCTTCCCGAGGGTCTTCTCCAGCCGGTAAGGCCCCACATACTGGTTGGACTGGACCACCGTCAGCTCCTTGCTGCTCATCCTTCCCGAGATGAAATTCTGATATAAGGCAGATCAAGATAGCTCCTGCTCCGTGCGTAATGCCGTAACGCACATCACAGGCGGCTATACGGCGGTGGAGAGAGGAGAGGAGAGGTACGGAGGACTGGTCGTGATCTAAAGCCGGGCCCTGCAGGCTACTCCCATGCACTTGTTTGTCATGCGGTCAGGCCCGTGCTTGGAGTGAGAACCGGCCCAGTTTCCACTTTATAAGGCCTAGAATAAAGTATTGCCCAGTCTCGGTTTGTGTCTGCTTTACTACAGCACAGAAAGCAGCATCATTCAGAGGGAAGGTAGAAAAGCTCAGAAAGAAGAGGACGTGTGAGGTTTGACCGGTGCCGGTGATGGGAGATGTCAAACCCACCCCCCCACCCCGGCTATAAATAACAGTAGTTTAAAGCTGATTGATTCTATATAGCTTATGCAGCTGGCAAAAAGTGGAGCAGAAAAGAAAGATCTCATTCAGACCTGGGCAGGAAGGCTACATTTACCACATATTGATTTCTGAAAGAGCAGAGTCTCAAATATCCCAAGTCAGAATGCCCTGATTGAATCCATTCTCTGATCGATACCAGGGACCCCCCCCTCCTCGCTGCTGCTACGGTCCAAAAACTGCTTTTATAATCCTTCCAAGCTCGCACATTCCCCCTTTTTCTTCTCGAGCCAGGCCTAGTTCGGTCAGGGTCTGCCTCTCTGTGCAGATGCGGCGTTGTCCAGATAATAATCTATTATCACAACAGCATCAGCAAGAAGAATGGGTTTTCCAATATCCGGTGCACACTTTGGCTCACCCCTCCCCGGCCCTGCATAAGGAAATAGAGGAAGAGGGGGGAGAGCATCAAAAACGCACACAGCCTCGGGCAGACCGGGCCAGACAGGCGGGACGTACGCGCCCTCGGCCAGGACAGCTGCTGCGGAGAGTGGTGCGCCCGGTGCGCCGGAGGAGGATCAGCGCTCGGCCCGGTGATTAATCCTGTTTCTGGAAACAACAAGCATCCTCAGCTGGCCTGGTGGTAGCCGACTCCCCGCCTCTCCTCCCCGTGCTCCCTCCCTCCCTGCCTCTCTTCCTCGCTGTCTCTCTTTCTCTCTCCCTGGCCGGCTGTGCTCATGATATCACCGCACCTCCGCTAAGCTGTCGCCTCCCAGCATAAATGACAGTTACAACAGTTACAAAAAAAAAAATTATATTCGCCTTGCAGAAAATAATCTTTCAGGTTGTCAGAAGTTGCCCGCATCCACAGGAGTGTCCATCATCCCTGCTGCCCGTAATATCCCCGTATCTCTTTCTCTCTTTTTGCCCCCACCTCTCACACTCCTCCTCCTCCTCCCTCTCTCTAGCTTCCTTCTCCTCGTCGGTCAGCATCAGCATCCGGGTTCCGCGCCTAGCCCTCCCACCCCACCCCACCCCTCCTCTCTGTCTCGCTGTCTCTCTCGCCCCCACCCTTTTTTACTCCAGCAAAGTTCCACATTATGTGATTGGCTGCAACAGTATCAGGATCCCATGAAGACCGAGTGCCACATGGTCCGAGTCTGCACTCTGAACGAACAGAAGGATATTAGATGAACACAAACCACGACAGAAACATCAATAGGAATATTACAGGAATATAGTCCGGTTACCAGACATATGCACACTGAATGAATGCAGGATGCATCATGAATTCCTGTTGCTCACCATTAAATGAAGTTAACTTAGGTTTAGGAGCAGGGCCACGCCTCAGCCACACCCCTAATCACCTATCAAACCATCCTGTCCGGTATGTCT
Source organism: Maccullochella peelii (assembly GCA_002120245.1). Classification (NCBI taxonomy): domain Eukaryota; kingdom Metazoa; phylum Chordata; class Actinopteri; order Centrarchiformes; family Percichthyidae; genus Maccullochella; species Maccullochella peelii. The sequence goes on along the minus strand of LKNJ01001102.1, from coordinate 148,392 downwards.
CAGTTTTCTCCACCCACCCTCCATTTCCCTCCCTCGGCCCATCCCTATTCGCACCCATCGACCCTCTCTTCCCTTCGTTCATCCCCTGTTATTCAATCCTGTGCATATCCTCTCCCATCTCTCCTTTTCCAGGTACTGACTGGGGGGCCCATAATTGGCTCCTCCCAGGCCTCCAATATATCCATCCCAGACCTGCCTAAATGGACAGCTTCCCACCCCACGTTGCCCCCATCCTCAACATCCTATAGGCCTACTACCTTACTACTTGGTCCTTGCTATGATCAAGTCACTACAACTCCATGTGATGAGTGACGTGATAATAGATCAGTTAATGAATGTTAGATCATGTATATGAGCCAAAGGGTTCTATGAGTTGAGCGGACTAGAAATATCTCCCGTTCTCGTCCCGAAGTTGTATCCAGGTTTGTCCTATTTACTGGAGTAGTGAACAACGTTTCCATTGCATAAGAACCTTATGGGATGGTAATGATTGTTCCAGGTATTAGTGAAACCCTCAGGTGTTACCTTATGGCTTGTGAAAAACTTGAAAATATAAATGAATGGTCTTTTAATGGACGTTTTTTTCATTGGCAAGTGATCACGGTATAAGCGAGATGAGGTGTCCATTATCAGGAGTTAATGGACGACTCGCCTCCCTGTCATCCATTAATTCCTGGTAATGGCCACCTCGAAGGGCATTATCCCTTACTTCAATCACAGCTCCTTCATGCAAACATCTACATGTTTCTTCACGAGTCAGCGGTCTTTATGTGACGTTTACACGTTTAATGATGACATTTGTTTAACGTTGAGTAAACCATTTGCAAATCGTGCATCACGACATGACTTTACTTGAGAGGACACAAGCCAGTAATGGTTACTGCACGTGTAACTAAATGATGTGCTTCTGTTAAGCTTAATCATGCCTGTCCACTCTCCCCTCATTTGTCAGCATGCTTTTTGCTTTTAGTGCACCACTCTCTTCTTCCTCTCTTCCACTTCTTTCAAAGACAGACAAACAAATATAATAAAATAATAATGACAAAGTACAAAATGGTCTACCTGCTAGCTTGTAAATGTGACCTAATGTGGCATATACTGCTTTTCATGTGCTTAATTCTAAAACTCTGTGAATATATATATATATATATATATATATATATAANAACACTTAACTGATGAGCAGCCACTGTACTCCACTGGGCCCTGGGGCAGATCATAATGTGTACTGCATCCCTGCATGCTGTGATTAAGATTCACATTGTGATGCCTGTATGACGCTGACTCCCAAATCTTAATCCCTCTTTAATCTTAATCTCTTGATGCAGGCAGGTTGATGTAGCTCCGATTATGTAACGGTGCCGCGTGTGAGTATGTGAGTCCGTGCCTGTGAGCTTATCTCTGTGCGAGAGATGGTTTATCCACACGAATGAGGCAAAAATGAGAGAAAAGTCACATGAACGTAATTTTGTGTCACAGATATGTATCTTTTTCTCTTGTTCAAAACCTCCATCCACATTCAAAAATCACAGTAATTAGTAAAAATCACAGTATTATTAATTATTTCATTTTCATTTTCTAACCACAGGATGGTGCCGTTATACTATTGTACAAACTATCATTATTTTTCACAATGTAATGTTATTATCTAGCCATAAGATGGTGATGTAGTGGTTGAAGTTTAGAATGAGAGTAGAAATGTATTTAGTCTGATTCTTCATTTTCTTATCGATAAGCCTCCTCTGTCCTCCCTGCAGCTGGGACACAAAGCAGGTCTGTCTTTGTGAAGACAGCTAATGAGACGCACGCTCAGATAACCATCATGGGGTGCTGACAGTACAGTTAAGGCGTGACTCATGGGATTAAAACAAATAGTTAAAACTCTAATTCTGCACGCCCAGTGAAGAACACTGTAGTCTCAAGACGCTCTGTTCTGTCTTTGTCTGTCTGGATTCAGTCTTTCTCCGTTAGACGTGCCAGTCTTGGTATAAGGTGGCAGGCCTACCTACCAGCAGTGTTGGAAAGTAACTAAATACTCAAGTTTTTCCATTTTATTACACTTTTACTCTACATTTTAGAGTAATTTTTGTATTATTTTTTTTTACTCCTTTTATGTTTATTTTACAGATAAAGTTACTAGCTACGATACAGATTAAGATTTTACATAAAAACACATGATAAGATCATGAACTGCAGAGACTAAACTCGAGAAAACTGTTCTTCTTTGGGAGGAAAAATATAGAACTCCAATATACAGCTGTATATTAGCAGCATATTACAAAACAATTATATCTAAAAGCTTGTTTCATTATTACTGTTGATATATTAGTTGATTATAAAGGTTGCAGCATTCATTCAATGTGCACAACAGATGCAAAGCACATATTCCTGCTGCTGATGGCTGCAGGTATTTAACTGAAAAAGAACTTTATGCGTTCTATAAAGTGTTGTAGGTGACAGTACTGGTAAGAATCAGTCAAATGCCTTCCAGGTTTCTTTTGTTTTGCAAATGTGAAGAGGTCTGTGTGCGCCTCAGCCGACGAGCCATGAAAATTGCTTGCTAGGTGGTAGTACACAAATCTATGGACACTACGGAGGACTGGTTTGCCTCTGTAATTTACATGTATCACTACGTTAAATTAAAAAAAAATTTAATATGATCACGTGATTTCTGATAATGTTCAGGTTTCTTGTCATTTATTATACTTGTACCAAGTTATACCTGCAGACAAACAAAAAGCGCTTTGGCAGTAAATAAGAAGCCATGAGCTTCATTTTACTCTTCCTCCTTCCTCTTTAGAATCATACATCAATAGGCTAATAGTCTAATTTTACTCATGATCCATGATTATGATGATGATGATGATGATGAAGATATAGAAAAATAGAAATGCATGGCAAAAATAGCATATTGTGTCGATATTTTAGAGACCCCCCAAAATTTCACAAATCATGTTTTCAGGGGAGCTTTTGTCTTATTTCTTATCCCCCTGGCTCCCCTGTAGTTTGCACCCTTTGCCCTTTAGGCTCTTCTCTGCAGAGTCAGGCAGAAATACTGTATCTCCTCCCCCCTCAGTGGAATCTCCCTCAGGCACTCAGCTTGACTCCCCACTGTGGACATACTGTAAGTGGACATATCTAATATCAGGAACAGAGCGGTGCAGTTTGTCTCTGTGTTCAAGTAACTGCGACACCTGCTGCCATGTACAGTGTTGTACAGTGTGTGTGTGTGCAAATTAATGATTGCTGTTACCATTTCTTGTGTTCAACAGGGCCCCTTGTAAAGATAAGGCTAAAGACTACAGTCCTTGGTTGAATTGAATCAAAGTGTCCTCACAAGTCCACAGGTATATGTGCGTGTCTGTGTGTTTGTTGGGATGTAGGACGTGGTTTGTTCTTTCACATGTTGATACCAGGGGAACGTTCCTGGAAACAGAGCACGCCTGTTTACACAGGTCACATATGCACAGAGTTACATCATATGTGCACACCTGGACTGTCTCATGGGACACCATACTGGTCACACTTTGCATCTGTGTAATTTGACAACAAAAAAGACCTAATACAGAGTGAGTGGTGTAAGTGCGGCTCCCTCTTGTGTTCACTATTGGTTATTTGGAGATATATTCTTACATTGGTTATATTGGTTAAGTTTGTAAAAAGTGAATGCAGGACTAATTAAGGGGGGGGGAATGGAAGAGAACAGAGGTGTATTGAAAAAGGTCAGTGTTTATTTCGCTGTATGTCTACTCAACTTTTTAATGTATTACACACTCACTCCTCTGATCAATTTTATTTTCTATTTTTTGAGTGACCTAAGACTTTTGTACACTACCATATATATGGCGTTTAAGTATTACAAACATGCACATAGTGGCTTTAAATTTACACCTCTGACAGCGAGGATCTGACTGTGAGCAGAGGGCAGGCTAATCTGGGAATGTGTGTGAGCGATGCCAAAAGGAGTTCGAGTTTACCCTCTGGAGGTGGATTAGGACAGCCAAACAGACAGCTGACAGTACTGATGTCTGCTTGTGAGTGTATGTTTGTGTGTGTGTGTGTGGTCAGAGCATTGCCTCTTCCTTAGGAAGTATAGGTTAGTATAATAGTGTTTCTGTCAATGCACACTGTGGAATTTCCTTTTATTACCCAATTTACAACCGTTATTTGTATGTGCAAAAGGTTAAATATGTGAGCACGTGACGGTATACTGAATACTATTGTAGTAAATATTCAAAACTTTACTGCATCATTTACATTGAAATGTGTTAGGATGAGTTATCCAATGCCAGAAAACTGTTAAATTACATGGAATAATTTACTTTGGCAGATATTTACAGACCCTGATATATAACATAAACAAGTCAATAATGACACTGAAGAAACAAAACATCTTCAGCAACCTGATTAGACATACTTCAGTATAATTCAGTACTGTATCAAAATAAAACCATTTTAGGATTCACATCCATTGAACTGCACTCTTTTAAAACTCTGCAAGATAGATTAACTTTGCTTACAAAGTTAGCTTGCTAACGCCGCTTAGTGGTTTTTAGTTTGGTTTGACATCATGAGAAAGGAGACATTAAATCACACACATCTACAAAATGTCAAGTAAAACACAATAAAAACAAAGACTTATTTCAGTGGCTGTCCTTGATGAAGACGTAGCGTTAGCTAGCTAGCTAACTTTGTTAGTGTTAGCTTGCAGGCTAAAATGCATATCTTTTTAAAGAGTTTGTACTATGATGCTACAGCAGTATGCTGTACAGTATATGGATGATTGACGTTATGTGCACTGGCTGGTGTAGTTTTAAGCTGAAAGGTAGTTTCGGTTAGTTAGCTGGCTCAATATGGTGCTGCTCTATAGACCAGACCCGCACATGCTGGTAGGCTACTTCGCAAAATGTCACGGCTGCGCCTCTTCTTATATAGAGGATAGAAAACCGAAGATTATGTAGATGTCAATGCAATTTGACGTGTTTGTATTTACAATTTTGCATTCATTTTGTATTAAACAAACCTTTGGAAAGTATTGTAAATGTCTAATTATTATTTTGCTACCTTGCCTGAACCTGATACCTTGATAAATTAAGTTTGATCGGTCAGCCGTCATGCCCCTTCAGTCTTCCTCCGTCCAAGTGGATCAATGAACCAACACAGCGGCCAGACATTGCTTATCCGGATATCTATACATATTTAATCAAATCACTGGGCAGTTTTAGGCTAAGTACTTTCTGTAAATAACCAACCTGTTAATAGCCAACTGTTTGATCTAGGCTAGGCTGAGATTCAGTTGGAGAAGACAGTCAGGTTTACTGATGCTGCTATACTGTACTCCAGCAGCCTCCAACTCAAGCTAGCCATCTACCAGCATCACTTAGCTATTTACCAGACTCATAGTGAATATTCATGTATTGTATGTGCCTCATTTTCAGGGGAGCTTGTGTCTTGTTAGCCTAAGTGAGCCAAGCTCCCCCTGGCTCCCCTGTAGTTTGCACCCTTTGCCATTTAGGCAGAAATACTGTATCTCCTCCCCCCTCAGTGGAATCTCCCTCAGGCACTCAGTTTGACTCCCCTCTGAAGTGGACATATCTGATGTCAAGAACAGAGCAGTGCAGTTTGTCTCCTGTGTTCAAGTAACTGCGACAGACTAATAGTGAATATTCATGGATCTTATGTGCCTCAAATCTCAGTGTGAAAGCTTTGGTCAATTTCACAGTAGTTTCTCACGTCATGTGAAAGCACGATTCTTTCCTCCCCAAGGGGGCCGGGCCTTGACGCTTAAACACGTGATGCCGGTCTGGTCTATGTCTTAATCATCAGTAATCATTTATCAGTATTTTTGGGTAATCTAGCTAGCCACACAGTTCTCTCCACACACACAAACCCTGGACCAATCAGTGCTCTGGTCATGTGTGGGTGTGCCCATGTCATAATATAAGCATCAGGAATACTGCAAACATGTCAAATGTAGCATGCGGAAAATAGGGAATAGATAGACAATTTAGTGAGTCAGTTTTGGGGCTCCAAAGTTACTGTACAAATCACAGGAATTATTGCCCAAAGCTTGTAAAACCCTGACCCAGGTATTTACCATTAACAGAGAAGGAGTTTTGCAACAGATTTGTCATGTTTGTTCCAGTCGTTCTAATCTTTGGATCAGCACAAACATCTTCTGATTGCCAGTTATTCTGTAGTGGGTGTACATGCCCCCTAGGCCTGTATCTACTTTGACTTCAGATCGTCATACTTGAGCCGCTTCAAGTTTGTACAGGAATACAAGGTTAAGAGAAAAAGTTAGTGAAATGTTTTCTTTTGGTCTATTTTCCATGGGATTAAAATACTTTATATACATACTCCCAAACATTGAAATGGTTCAGGTACAAGGCAAAACTATGACTTGTTCAGGGTTCATACATCAACAATCCAAGAAAGTATTTCAAGTGGTGAATAATAAATCACAATTTGTTTTTATACCAATTATTTGATACTTTTATTTCCATTTATAAGTATTCATCTCAAGTCGACAGTTTACATTACAGCCCGGTCTCAGGTATCAGGTCTCGATGTACTGTATGTCAGCCATAGAGGGAGAAGGGGAACGGCGGTAAGACTGAGGGACACCAGATAAGCCTAAAACAGGGGGGAGGACAGGGGGAAGGAAACTGTGGTTACTGCCGCCAGATCCCAAATTCAGCCCGAATCAACAATGTTTGTCACGCCACAATCATCATCATCATCGTTGACATCATTCAGTCCAGTGCTGTTGTGCAGAAGGGAATGCTGGGAACTTGGAGGACTCAGTGCAGTGGACCTGGAAGAGAGATGCAAAAGTGAGATGGAGGAAGACAGCTCACGGGAAAATGCACTTTGAGGTACTTTTTAGGTGATAACATGTGATCTGTATCCATTATCTGGATTACAGCTGATTAATCAATTGGTAGATTAAAATAATTTGCAACTTTTAAAAAAATTATTTATTTATTTGTAATTTTGGTTTGCAATCCCTTTAAGAACAGACTTGTTTCACAGCAGACATTTCGACTTGTCATAAGTAGGAAAAGCACAGGTGTTACTAATAACATTAACGATGGCTCTGTTCTATTCGAGTGTCCCGGTAAGGCCGCTTTCAGACAGAATCAGGTGTGGGAGTGTCACATACTAACCAGCAATCTCAGCTTCAAGACCGATACAAGCCAAGCATCGCACGGCCATTAACGTCTTTGTACTCCCTCGTGGCAGGGTTGAACAGCTGATGTACAGTCATCACGGCAGCAATCGATCAATCTCTCTTCCATCTTCACAGTTGCTCAGTAAACAGCGGAATATTATGGTAAACAGCTAATGCTACAGTGCTACATGGTAAACGAAGTTCTTCTTCACCCAGGCGTCTGCCGGTCTGATCGGCGGCGTGATTGGCTGCCACAGCGTGACGTCGGGTTGCGTTTCTCCAAAAGTTGATTCTGTTTTAACTTTTTGCCACAGGACGCTGTGGTTTTTTTCGGCACCCCCTGAGACCCACACTGCCACAGCCTGAACACAGTACAAACGTTGTACAAATGAATGGGAAAACAGTGTTTTCGCTGCAGCGCCTGATTCTTTCTGAATGTAGCCTAAGTCATGACAGTGTGACAGTGAGCTAGCATCAACAATACCAGGACTCTGAAACCGAAGCAGCTAAATGTTATTCAGCCATCATTCATCATATTATTTACTCCTGTGCTTTTCCTACTGTGACACGTCAGAATGTGTTCCGTGAAAAAGGCCTGTTGCTCTGTAAAGATTTCACTCTTTCGACTCTTTTTCCGCTGCAAATGAGGCCGTTTGGAGGCGCGTCACAGAAATAGCAAGTAGTAGTAATCAACCCCCGACCTGAACCACTCATTGTTGACTAGGAATGAATCAGAAAATTGTGTAACATCCTTACAGTCGAGGCTGGAGGGCGACCCCCTCATGACGTCCCCTCGGCTGCACTCTTCACACAAGCAGCAAAGGCCTCCATCAGATCTTTGCAGCCCTCGCCTCCCTTCTCTGCCACACTGGAAGAAAGATTGATGACAATTTAGATCACGGTCAAGATAACCCACATTGCCGTACCTTAGCATTTCATTCCACAAATGGCTGTTACATTTCAATGTCGCCTTCTCACACAGATGGTATGCGAGCTGGAAACGGAAAGACGAGAGAGCTTTAGTTTAGCTTTTGTCAGCAGTAGTGGGCTCGACTAAGTCCTGGTCCAACTAATTCTGTTGACAAAACAGATGCTTGTTTCATGTGCTAACAGATTTTAATGGCAGAAGCAACCAAATACAAGTAATAGTAAAATCATTGCAGTGTCATTCCTGTCTCCCCATTGGTAGAGGATAAGTAAATAAATGAATGAGGGAATGGGTGAATGCATTAGTGACTAATGCTATCAGGAAGTGTTCTCCCTCAATGCACAATCAACTCATTTACAAAGTTTGATCGAGACCACTTTTATCACCAAAATTAATGCATATCCAGGGAAATTTTCCCCAAATGATGACAATTTGAAATGCAACATCTGACAAAGACAGAAAAAACAAGACAGAATGAATGAAGGATGGGACGAAAGGGAAAGTGACAAAGAGAGAATGAGGGCTAACAGATTATTCAGGCTCCCATGCAGGAGCAAACACAGCAGCCGACACTGCCACAGAGCATTAGGGTGATGGAGCGAAAGGGAGGGAGGGAGAGAAAGAGGGGGCAGAGGGAGGAGTGAGGGATACAGAGAGCCATGTGGATGAACCCATCCGTTTGATAGGACACCAGAGAGGGAGGAGGGGAGCGAGGGAGGTTGCGTGATAATGCACAACCTCCCTCGCTAATGAGATGACAAGAGGGTGAGCCCACGGGAGGAGGGGGTTTCGTGATACATGAATGTGAACCCCTCCTTTGGCTCCTCCTATCGCTTCATGATGCCTGAACTTCCCTCTGTTGTGCTTTTCCTCCAACCCCTTGTTGACCCTTCGAAGAGCAGGGCAGCAATCCTCATCTCCTTAACGTCAATCCCTCCATCCTGGCTTTAATTTAACTTTAAAGCAGCCCCTGCTCGCTGTTAAAAAGAACAGTTTTGCTACTTATCCAATTTCTAGAAGTACTAATTTAAAGGATAAGGCTGATGATATGGTCTTTCTTTTGGTCTTTTCACAGGATGAGCAATAAATGACCTCTCTATATAGTATAGCGTATGGTTTTGATGGTTAGTGGTGGAGTCTGCCACAGGTTTCCAATACAAATACATCATTGTTTGAATACAGAACATAGGGGACAGGAAACAATGCATGCATGTAATCCAACATTACTACTCATTTTATCTCATTGATATCAGCCTCACTGTTTACTGTTCACTTTCCTACAGTTGGATCAAGAACTGTATTAAGTTACTGCTAACCCAACACTTCCTACTGCTGCTATATTACAATTAAGAGTGATCAACTGGCGGAACACGGAGTGGATTTTACTGTGAAGCAGTCTCAGGAAACGCACTGACCACAATCATCAAAAGGCGTCAAAAACGCCAAATCAACCAGGACTGAAATCTTAAAAGGGTATGCAGCCCATTCAATGTTGCACTCAGTGGGACTCACAATGGACAGTTAAAAATAGGGGATCAAAATCGATGCAGCAGATCCAGAGACATAGTCTTTTTTATTGCATGCATTCTTCTTCCTTGTCAAAGCCTGGTGTCTACATTACCCACAATGCAACTCGAGCACTGACAGTTCAGTTGGAGATTCGGGTGTGTTATGCTGGTAGAGGTTAATGGAGCCTCGAGCCCAAATCGACACCTTCTCAAGTGACATCACTTGAGGCAATGAAAAGGTTTCACACAGCTCCCTCTGGAGCTACAAAAGGCTTTACACAACCTGCACATATGCAGTAGTCCTCCCCAAGACCTGTAAACAGACTTTGATGTATAAAATTGGTGGAGTTCACCATCAAGGATTACAGCTTTAAAAGAATAGTTTAACATTTTAGGAAATATGGTTAGAGTTAGAAGATTGATACCACTCATGTCTGTATGCTAAATATGAAGCTGGAGCCAGGAGACAGTTAGCATAGCATACAAGGCTGGAAACGGGGAAACAGCCAGCACCTCTAAAGCTCCATAATTATTACGTGACGTCTCGTTTGTTCAATCTGTGCAAAAATGTACAAAGTGTGAAAACGACAAGTTTCAGCCTCTCTGCTGAGATAAGCTAACTGGCTGCAGGTTCATGTTTAGCATACGAGAGCAGTGACTTCCTGAAGTCACAGTGGAGTCCACAATAAGACTCTCACCAACATAAAAAACTGTTTTCTCAGCCAACAGAGCAGAATAAAGTCTAAAATCTAAAAAGTGTTTAAACCAACACCATCACATTACAGCTTCACATCCATTTTAATATACTAGCTTAGCTAAACAGGGTCATCTCTGCTGCGTTATCTCTCTGTATTGTGGCTGGGTGCCTGTTAGTGATGTAACACACAGCTGGCTGCTGCAGATTATCACTCAGCGCTTTACTTTGCCAGGAAGGATGGAGAGCGAAGAGTGTGTGTGAGGAAATGGGAGCCATTGAGATTGTGTCACAGCAAGCATGCATTTCTGGTGGTGTGTGTGTGTGTGTGTGTGTGTGCTTGGACAGAGTCAATGAGTGCTTATGTTTGACGCACTGCACTGATGTTGGGTCATCAGTGCAGTAGAAAGTCTAACCCTAAGGGTGTGTTGTCAGATAATCATGCCACAGCACCATTGGGCCACCACAACACACACACACACACACACACACACACACACACACGTGTACTTTTCAATCTCAATCCCAAGAGGAGCTGACTGAACTGTGGTGGATGGAGGAATCATTATTGACAAAGTGGTTGCCACGCTAAAGTAGCCCAAAGAAAAGTGCCATTTAAATGTCATCTAAACCAGTTAGGCCTTCATTATGCAATACTGGAAATAGAGTTTCAGCACTATGAAGTACAGAAACACAAAAGGTTTAAAGACACGGTAGGTACTACAAATGAGGTTGCAAAATTTATATTTTTCAAAATAAAAGCACTGTTCTGTTTCATCCTATGTTAAAAAGTGTCCTTTATTTTTAACTGCAATATCATTAACCCTCATTAATGGACTATGCTACAGATTCATTCCCATCTGATTAATCATTTTAAAATCCACACAGTCCTGTGTGCATATGACGTGCACACAGGGGGATTACAGAAAGCTTCAGAGCAGGGCGGTCACATGTACAGGCAGAGGAGCGAGAGGAGCTGATGACATCACCACCACTGCAGCCATCACGCAATCTCCTGAGAGAAATCACCACTCTGAGAAGGGTCGCGTTACAGGGTCATGGGGCAGAGCTGGGTTGTCATGGCAACCAGTGGCAGCTGGTCAACTTGGACCTGGACATTTTGGCCAATCCAGACTCAATATATTTATTATACTACATATGAAGTGAAGCTTCTAATATTCAGTTTATGAAGTGAACTCATCTATGTAACTGGTGAAACACTAGCATAACCAGCATCATTTGGGATCTAAACCAACTTCACACTATTGAGCACTAGTTGCATCCTGATGCAGTGATGTCAGCATGTCCGGGTCAGACTGATCCCCGCTCAGGCTGGGTGGAAGAGTGACGTTGTCCTCCCGTCTTGGACACAATCAGGAAATGAAGGCTGAATTATTTAGACTGAGCTAGCTGTCTGTCCACTGGGACAAACATGCATAATAGATCACTGAGCAGGTGCAGCGGTAAAATATGATGTAGAGGCCAAACATTAGTCTAGAGATCATGTGATTAAGGCTGAGTATGCAGTGTCATTATCTACTGGGGAGCACATAAGGTTCAACATAGTGACTCTGGGCACCTAAGGACCATGTTTCCCAAACCCCTTAAAACAAAGCAATGTCTACTTGTGACCCGCTGTCACTGGTTGAGCATTGGTTGGTGACTACCAGTTTTGACCACTTAAAAAAAAGACAGATTTTCTTTCTTTGTTTTGTTCGAATACAAAGGTCTGAAATGCGTAAATCATCAATTAGTTCATGAGAAAAAAAGATTTGAGAAAAGTTTGAAAAATAATGTTTTTTCCCAGGCAGGCATTTTTTGAAAAATAAATACTGTCGACCTTCAAAAAACCCAGAAGGTTATTAACAGCTCTTACCGCCGTTCTGAAGGCATTTTCAGAATCCTCAAAGACTCTTCTAACCATCTGGATGAAAACATATTCTGTCCAGTGCACAATAAGAAAAGATTTTCAACCTGTTTGCCACACTGTAATCGTATTTCCTAATCCAGGTATAGGAAATAATCCATCTCCTTGTTCATTGTCTAAAACATATAATAAAATATATAAACCACTGACTGTAAAGTTAATTCAGATGGTGATGAAAAATTCTGTTCAAAAACCACTAAAACAAGTTTTATCTGTCAGTACATTTGAGACTGGAGACTCTTACAGTTCTGAAAATTGCTTGGAATTATCAACATGTGTAATCTATAGCAAGACCCCTGGTCTCCACATTGACAGAGAAGTGTAGAAAGTCTATTGACCGGATTCATGATAGATTGTGCAGCATGGGGGGCTGAGGGGGAGGGGGCACATTGGTGCCAGTGTGGCACAACAACACACACCACAGCACTCAGATTACTGACTTCTGCGGAGTCACCGAATTCCATAATGAAAACCAGCACAGTTTCCACTGGCAAGAATGTACATGCATGTCTACACATACAACTGCAGGCGATCAAAGTGTGTGTGTGAAGGTCAAAAGGAAGGGGGGAAAGGGGCTGTATGTTCAACTCTTGTGAAAGAGCCTGGAGTCTCAAAGTACACAGGCATACATGGTAAATATCAGCAAAGAACCAACCTGGGAACCCACCCGCTATCACCTGACAACGATTTGAATGCAGATACATTTTTAAAAAGCTAATAAAAAGCTAATCTCTAGGGTTCTGAGATTTGATAAAAAGCTAAATTGTTGTCAGATGATAGCCGATGGGTTCTGAGATTGCATTTCAACCAATGCCTCTATTGCTCTTCACACGGACTGTTAACTTGCACGCAACCAAAGCCGGCTCACACATGATTGGTACTACTCCAGCATTCTGCATTCATATGCAGATATCTGTTTATATCTAACATCCTTATCCTAGCCCTGCAAACAAGTGTCCACAAACAGACACACCGCAAAAAACTTACTTAAACTAATTTCTTGCTATAACACTTTTCTTAAGAAAGTGAAAAAAATCTACAAATACTGAGAATATTTCAACTCTCGTTCTTTTCTTTTTAATGATTTAGAAATAAGAGTCTGTATCTTGAAACAATAAGGCAGGTCTCTGCATTGGAGTCACGAAAAATGAAAGTACATTTTAAAATACTTGTTAAAACATGACTGATGTGAAGGTAAAAATGGTTTGTATACTGTACATGCAATACATGTAATATTTTACAGGCATGACATGCTTTATTGTCTCACACATGCTTATAGCCTGCTGCTCATACCTCACCTCGGTGTGACTTTGCTAGTGTGACCTTCACAAGGTCATAACTACTTCAACTATTTGAAAGAAAAGTGAAATAAAAATTAATTCTCCTATTAGACCACATAAAAAGCAGGTCCTGAAACTGTTTGAAAATGATCAAATCTGACCTAGAGTAAGTATAAAAAGATGAGCCAACATGGCCGCCTCCATACGTCTCCAGTGTGACTGTGAAGCTGTTGCTTATTTCGCCTGCCTGGTTAAAAGAAGCAGGTGTCAGGTGGAGCAGTAACGCGATCTATGGCAGGGAACATGTCATGGTGTCCTGCACACACAGTTTCACTCGTACACACGTCTATCCATGGTGCCTATAAATACAAAGGGGTTCCGATATTCATTACATAGAGTCAGCCATATTACATCTATAGTTGGCTTGAACTGTGGTTTGACTGGAAAAAAGTGAAAGGCCAACACAGCACAGCAGTTGTGGAAGCATAAGTGACCACATGCAGAGAAGGTGGCAGGAGTCCAAGGGTGAGCTGAGTATCTGAAATTTGAACACACTTTCCCTTAAGCAGACCTAATAATAGAATATATAAACTGGAATAAAATATTATAGACAGGTTAGTTTCATAGTGACTACCATGTTTACTTTCCCTCTTAATGTCACATTGTTACTTTGATCCATTGCGAGCAGAGTCCAAAGAATTTGAATGCCACTTAAAATGGCAGTGCCCAAAGCAGAGGTCAATGACCTGCCGTCACATGTAACAAAGGAATCTTGGGAACATGGTTAACTTGCAAAGTTGAGTGAAGTGGTTCTCGACGGCCAAGACATTTCTAGCTCACAGATTAAACTAGGGTTGTGCATATGTGCAAAAAGTTGCATATAGCCTTTTGTGGCTCCACTGGGAGCTGTGTAAGGTCCGATAAATTGCCTCAAGTGATGACACGTGAGTCAGTGTCGGTTAGGGCTGAAGACTGCAAGTTTGAAAACGGAAAAAATCTGGGGGTGCGGAGTTAGAAAGAAGTGAGTTTACCAGACCTCTGTAGCCCGCTCCTCATCGCTGCTTGAGGCTAGCAGCTCGAGGCTACATTAGCTGCTACTAGCATAACACACCCGCATCTCAGACTGAACTGTCGCTTGTCTTTTTTTAAAAACTGTCCATTGTTGGTCTGACACAGTTATAGAAGTGCCATGCATTATTGGTGGTGTACTCTTTTAAACAACCATAACCTATTTGGTCAAATATCAATTTTGAACCTCAATAGAAGAGTTGTGGCTCCTGAGTCCAAATATCTGACTAGAAGGCTACCTTGGTCATTTAGCCATCACCTTTTAAGTTGATATGGCGAACTTTAGCAAACACTTGTGTGTTTATACATCCAGCAGTTACAGAGCAACATTAGCATTCATTTGGAGTTGTGTTTCAGGCGACCGGATGAATCCAAGTCCAATATTCACTCTCTTAGATCCGTTTTTGGTATCTACCAACTCCTAAAGGAAATATCTGCAATTAAAGGTCATGGGACAAGGATCCAGAGCGAGCAGGGTCAGAAATCCAATTGCATACTGGGAGGGGCCGCAGTGGCCCCCAGATTAACACTGGCAGTTCAAGGCTCTATTTGCTAGTGCCACTTAACTTTCCACCTTTCAAGGTCATGGGTTCATGTTCTGCATGTAATGGCCCACATACAGTAATCACTTGAAAACATGACATGTAGCATGAGCGACAGAACGCCATCACCATAACCGATTGTACTGTGCTTTAAAATACCCTATAGAGTGTCGACCTTTGACAGCATGGGCCCACTTGCACTTTAACAGGCTGCAGTAAACGGCACGGCCCCATTGCCCTTAGACTGAACACAGAGAAGAACAATGTCTGCAGCTTTAACACAAGAGCAACTCAACTTATTTATCAATGATGGATCATTTATTCATAAAACCTAAATATAGACCTGTCAATAAAATATTAATTGATGTCAAGCTAACTATCAAGCCTGTAAATTCAAGTGGATCTTGAAGTGTCCTTAGACACACCGGGAAAATGTTGGCACTTGTAAAACTTTTACACATGATTAGGCAACCATCCACGCCTTGCCCTGCCAGCCCTCCCTCCTCCACCCCAACCTGCTGTCTTATCTGAAGGCTTCACACGCCCACCGACACCTTATCAAGGCCTGACAGTCTGGCTGGAACAGACTTGTCAGCCTTTGCTATCAAAAATAGTACTTTAAGGTGTATTCTGCACAAATATGATTAATAAAAACACAAAAGGCAAAATTACAATATCCAATTATCCCTCAAGTGTTCAAGAAATGTAGAGATACAAGTTAACTGCTCATGATAATCCATTCGAACAGAGCTCAAAGCTCCAGCTTAGTGAGCATCCACAAAAAAAAAAACTATCTGTCAAAAAGGTCTGTTCCAGAGAAGAGGTGTGGAGGGTTGATGTGCAGAAGTCAAGAAGACAGAAGAGTGTCTCTTACGAATAAATGCAACTAAACCCAAAAACATCACTGAGCTGGTGTCCCTGACCGTTGACACAGCAAGAGGGAAAAGGAGACGGTGGGCAAACGGAACGAGCCAACGCAAGGAATTCTGGGGAAAGGGAGGCTAGTGACGTCAGCAGATTCCCAGACTTCATCCATGTGTACCGATGAGCATCAAACAATGCCCCGCTGCCACACATTATTAATCCCCAAATTACTTACCCCTACAAGGGTATCCCAAATTTTCATAACCCTTAACCCCTGCACCCAGCTGTGATGTCAAATTCAGTTACATTTCAACATGCATGACTTCATTCTTGCTTGGTGGTTTTCAGCGCTAACCACAGACTCCATTTTAGCATGGCACATTTTAGGATGCTGCTGTCTTCTAATTCAGTCGACACTTAGACCTGTGCAAGGTTAAATTAGATCCAAAATTTAAGCAATTTTGCTTTAAGCATGGATGTCTGTGGAACTGTTGGGCAGCCTCGTAAGGTAACGTCCAAGCACATCGCAAACGATTCAAACGGGCAGCTTTTTGCTCAGGGCGCCTCCACCTTCAGCTGCTCAACATCTCAGCAAAAATTAATGTTTGGAGGCAACTCCTGAAGCCAGAGGAGAACTTGTGGAACATTCAGAGGTGGACCAACAATTGCAAGAGTCTCCGATGTGCTCACCAAGTTTGGTGTCATGTTGACAAACTGTTCTTCACTGAAGGTATAGAAGAAACACATTTACACTTATGCACATCTTTTTGCAACATGCATACCATCGCCTACCATTTGTCCAGGTCAGCCTTGATGCTGGCACAAGCAGCAGGGACAGGGGCCTCGGCGGGGGCAGCGGCGGTCTCAGAGTCCGACATGTCTGTGGTGCTGCTGTGTGGTGTTGAGGTTGCGTGTCCTGTTCCTGTCCTCCGAACGCCTATGGATCCCAGAGCCACCAAGAGAGACAGCGAGAGAGAGAGACAGGGGAGTTGAGAGGCAGTTTGTGAAAGGGGAGGGCGCACAGGAGGAGGTGGGAGGAGATAAACATGTGAGAAGGCAGCACATGTGGGTACACAACGGTCATGGGTGGGGGTGGGGGTGGGGGTTTTTGCAAGGGTGAAGAGGCAGTGACCTAGACTGAAGTACAAAGCGAAACAAGGACAAAAGAGGGGAAGTGGTACGTTGAGGTTCCTTATTGATGTCAGGTTCATCATTTGGTTTGATAATTCCAGTACTACCTCAATGCCCAGTGGGGTTCCCACCCAACTGTACAGCTCAGACACGGAGAAACAATCGTAACACTGATAACTAATGCTCACCAAATACTAAATGTGTCAATAGTAGTGGGAAAAACTCATGCCCACGCACAATGTGATGAGTGAAGTAACGTGTGTGTGTGTCAGGGCGGCTGGAACATGAACAGAATGAAAGACAGTCTTCCAACATAATGTAATCTGTCCATTTAGTTGTGCCACCTAGTGGCAGCTTGGTGCAAGAGGTTACAGCACCTTGCTGCTACTGCAGTCTTCTTCACAGCGCATGGCAGCCATGCTTCAAAGGTCAGGGAATGTAACGCAGCTAAATGTTTTGGGGCTGAGCAAAATTATTTGTCTTTCACGAGTATCTTTTACAATCAGTAATCGTTGTACTTAAACATAATATAGTATATTGTATATATATTGCATTTATTTATCCCCAAGTGGGAGCAGTGGCCACATTGAGCCATGTGTCCTTGTAAGAACCAACTCAAGTTTTTCCAAGGTCACAGTCAGAACTTAACAGAAGTTCAAAACATCCCCTGAAATAGTTTGAACTAGGGCTATCAATTATGTTCACTATCAGTTAATCTGCAGATTATTCTTTTGATTCATCGTTAGTCTATAAAATGTCAAAAAATAAAATAAAATAGCGAAACAATGCTAATGTCAATTTCCCAGAGATCGTTTTTTCTCAGTTTCATGTCATTTTAAAATGACTAACAGCTTCTCATTTGAGAGGCTGGGACTACAGACTGTTTTCATTATATTAGCTTGAAAAATCATTTCAATATAATTTGTCGACTAACTGTTTCAGCCCTGGTTTGGACCCAGACAGCTGCAGAACACTCATATCATTTTTAGTTGGGTTGATTTTTTGATGAGATCCTGAGATATCTGCCACAAATACTGAAAGCCCACAATAAGATGACCTGGATTAGAATGGTTACAGGATTGCTTCCAATAACTGACACTGTGTGAGAAACGACACATTGTTGCTTATTTTTGTTTTCAAAAGAGCCTACTATCTAAAATAAAATATTTTTTTCAATGCTTGGAGCATAAATGGAAATAATTTGCCTCCATTTTATTAGGTTGCTGGCAGAAGTTTCTGTACATGGTGTTCTGCAAATCAAAACTACCGAAATAAACAGTTTTTTTTGTGTGATTTGGGTGAACCGACACTTTAACAGGATGAAGACCTAATTATAACTGAAGAAGATTATCATCCATTACCACCGCGACACATTAACCCTTCAGTGCACCGCGCTGCTCACACGTTACGCAGCAACCTGCACCGCTGCTGCTTTGCGCACGAAAACGCACAAACCCTGTACCTCTTTTGCAAAGTTTGCATTCTAACTCCAAAACTACTACTGACACTAGTGAGCACACGTACCTTCTCCCCTTCTAAAACACAGAAAATATGACTTAAACCACTTCAGATCGTTTATTTAACGAGCTTTCCTGGCGCGTCTGATATGGAGTGAATATAGTCTCATTAAGATTTGTAACCGAAAACCAAGATTTGTAAACCAAGAACCAAGATTTGTAAACCAAAAACCAAGATTTGTAAACCAAAAAAAACAGATTTGTAATAAATATGTATATTTTACTTACATATTTTTTACTTCAGCTTCACAGATCTGGTCCTTTTCGCTTTCAAAAAGCTTCCTGCGCATTCAAGTGTCTTTGTTTTCGTTTAGGGATCAGGTTACTTTCGCTTTCGGAGTTTTGAGACTATATTCTCGCTGTTTGGGCTTCACAGATTCGTAATGCATGCTGCGTTTAGGTGCTGGTGGAAAACTGGGACATCTGGACTTTCAGCTAATTTGTGTTTAATTTCACAGTGGGAAAGACGTTTTTCTAAATAGACAGAATAGCTCGTCACCCCTTGACTACAGCACATACATATATGTACCAACCATAGACTCTATACAGTAACCTATAAATGTAAATATATGGTTTAAATAAGCTACTGCTAGGTGGTAGAGTTGTTCTTCTGCTGGGAAAACAGCCAGTCCAGGCAAAAATCAGATGAAGGCTGAACCTAACCCAAACCACNGTTTCCACTTTGCAATAATACCACTTACAGTTGATCGTGGGATATCTAGGAGAGAAGAAATTTCACAAACTGACTTGTTGCAACAGTGGCATCCCATTACAGTACCACGTTCGAATTCAGTGAGCTCTTTAGAACGACCCATTCTTTCACAAATGTCTGTTAAGGCAGACTGCATGGCTAGGTGCTTGATTTTATGCACCTATGGCAATGGGACTGAATGAAACACCTGAATTCAATGATTAAGAGGAGTGGCCCAATACTTTTGTCCTTATAGTGTATGTTCTCGCTGTTTGGGCTTCACAGATTCGTAAATGCATGCTGCGTTTAGGTGCTGGTGGAAAAGTGGGACATCTGGACTTTCAGCGAATTCGTGTTTAATTTCACAGTGGGAAAGACGTTTTTCTAAATAGAATAGCTTGTCACCCCTTGACTACAGCACATACATATATGTACCAACCATAGACTCTATACAGTAATCTATACATGTAAATATATGGTTTAAATAAGCTACTGCTAGGTGGTAAAGTTGTTCTTCTGCTAGGAAAACAGCCAGTCCAGGCAAAAAGCAGATGAAGGCTGAACCTAACCCTAACCACCGAGGGGCAGCGCTATGCGGGAAACACAATTCTAACGGGAGGGAATCACATTTCCATGGGGGAACGGACTTCCACACAACACCACTGTGTGCGCTCCATAAAAGACACAATTCTAACGGGAGGGAATCACATTTCCATGGGGGAACGGACTTCCACACAACACCACTGTGTGCGCTCCATAAAAGAACGCCATGGCGGGATATCCCGGTGGCTCGTCGTCTGAAGTGAGTATAAGCGAAACGACCCGTTGTGTATGGATAGCGTTATAAGCTCAATATTTCAGGTGGTAACGTTGCATAACGTTATCTACGTCTGTTAGTTATGTCATCTGAATTTATGCAACGTTACCACCTGAAATATTGAGCTTATAACGATATCCATACACAAAGGGTTGTTTCGCTTATACTCACTTCAGACGATGAGCCACCGGGATGTCCCGCCATGGCGTTCTCTTATGGAGCGCACACAGTGGTGTTGTGTGGAAGTCCGTTCCCCCGTGGAAATGTGATTCCCTCCCGTTAGAATTGTGTTTCCTGTAACCCTCGGTGGTTTGGGTTAGGTTCAGCCTTCATCTGCTTTTGCCTGGACTGGCTGTTTTCCCAGCAGAAGAACAACTCTACCACCTAGCAGTAGTTTATTTAAACCATAAATTTACATTTATAGGTTACTGTATAGAGTCTATGGTTGGTACATATATGTATGTGCTGTAGTCAAGGGGTGACGAGCTATTCTGTCTATTTAGAAAAACGTCTTTCCCACTGTGAAATTAAACACAAATTAGCTGAAAGTCCAGATGTCCCAGTTTTCCACCAGCACCTAAACGCAGCATGCATTACGAATCTGTGAAGCCCAAACAGCGAGAATATAGTCTCAAAACTCCGAAAGCGAAAGTAACCTGATCCCTAAACGAAAACAAAGACACTTGAATGCACAGGAAGCTTTTTGAAAGTGAAAACGACCAGATCTGTGAGCTGAAGTAAAAAATCTGTAAGTAAAATATACATATTTATTACAAATCTTGGTTTTTGGTTTACAAATCTTAATGAGACTATATTCACTCCAGAGTCTCACCTTGACTCTGCGTCCCGCAGCTCTGCCAGGCTTGCGACCCTTGCACCCGCTGCACACCTGGCAAAGACAATTGACACGAGCCTATGAATTATGGGTTATGGAGTCCTGAGCGAATGCATTTATGTAAGCTTCACAACCTCAGGCTGTTTCCAAAGACATATTGCTGAGTAGTTGTAGCCAAGGCAAAAGGGAACAAAATAAGCTTTAGGAAAAAAACAAGTGTAAAAGCGATACTATATTTATGTAATATTATATAATGAAGCACTAGACTATTCATCGAAGCACATGGTGTCCAAGTTTTTGAGCAACTAAAAAGCTCCTCTGTGAAGCATATAGAAATGCACTTCAGTGGGAAGCTCCCTGTGAGGCCATGTGCAGAGACAAGAAGGAACACCATGTACTATAAGTAGCATAAGTGGCTTCCTGCGCAGAAACCCAGCATATGAGATTGAATTGACAAAACAATGCCATTAATTCCTACCTACCTGCAGCTGGGACGTCTTGGTCCTGAGTTAGACAGCTCAAAAAGAGTGCAGGGATCACCAGAAAATGCCACAGAGTGGGCTGCAACAGCTCTGTAGTGAATGTGATCTCACTGAAAGGGGGTGTGTAGCTCTGGTTTATGAGTGTATGTGCATGTGTGTGCGTGTGGTCATGGTATGTGCAGTGCACTGCTGCCAGGAGCTGAAAGACAGAGGGGGAAGAAAGAAAGAAAAAAGCCCCAGGAAGAGTCGGAGGAAGGTTTGATTGAAGAGATCGACAGAGTGAAACAGAAGACGCGCCTGTTTGACATTCCATGTTGGTTAAAGGGAACTATGGGGGGTTGTTTGCACACGTAACATATACAGTACGCTATCACGTTGTTCCCCCACAGGCTTTCCTTCATTTCTTTATTATCCGTCTCTATGTGCAGGTTCCTCACTCATACCCCCAGGCTTCATGCTGACGTTGCTCATGTTCAAACACACCCTCATTCTTGCTTTGTAAGCCAAAGCCAAGCAACATAAACCTGTTTTCCTGGCAACAAGTGGACATTTGCTTACAGCCATTGGGGATTTAAACAAAAACATAAAAATGTGTGTGTGTGTGTGTGTGTGTCGGGACATTGCAGCTAGAGGAGGGGATACCTTCCCTTCAAAGTCAGTCTGTAGGTCACACATGGGAGGCCTGCTGCACATGCGTGCCTTTGCACATGTACGGCCCATCATGTGTGGTGCTAATGATTGAATGGGAAGGGAAATGTACAGCGCACAGGTGACCTCTTGGCTGCTGAACAAGAAGAACTGTGTCCATGAAGGGAGGCAGGGGGCAGTGAAGGAATGTGTTGACAGTTTCTGGGCAATGCCCATGGAAGGAGATGTGTAACTTTCTGAAGAGGTTTCCTGTAAAGGACAAAGACATTATGAACTCTAACGCTGACGTTCTGTTTGGTGTCCCCTTTAACAGCTCAAAAACACACTCACACTGTTTAATCAGCTTGACACTTATTAACTTTTCCTAATTTTACAAGTATTTGCTTAAAGATGATTTTGAACTAAAGATTTCGGAAGTCCACCACAGAAAATGACGCATTACTTCTGTCAGCTGCAAAACGGTTAAATACAATGGATATATGTAATATATGCAATATGTTCTTGTGACTGGTGTTGACAGGACTTTTTACGCAGCACCACATCTCCTAAATTCCAAATAAGTCTATTTAGATTTGTGTAATTGGAGGGTTTTTTTTAACAGTTTGCTCATAAGAGGAAGTGTGATCTCTCTGAGGGCCAATTGACCCCAAACGCACAGTAAGGAATGAAAAATTTCGTTGTTTGGTGTAATATAGATGCTTTATGGTCATTCCAGTATTTTGTAACCTTCATTACCATCACCATGACCACTTCAATACTTTTCTACATATTAGGTCTTACTGTAATAAGGTCATGAGAAACGAAATATTTGACGTATTGGGGTCAGTGGGACCATGAACAATGAAGAAGTATAATGTATGGACCAGATATTTACCATGAAGTTTTAATATTTTATAAAAATAAAGCACGTTTTCTGGGTTCACAATGATGTACAAGTACCGTTTCTGTCCCAGCTGTCTGACACGTTCTCTCCTCCTCCTCTTCCTCTGTTTTCCCTGCGTAGATGGTCTCGCAGTGTCATTTTGGACCTGCCATTCCACATATGTCCACCAGACGTCCCCGTTGAGTCCCTGTCTCTGTCCCCTGACTAAATCTGTCACCTGCCCTGCACAATTGGAAAGAATTTAAAAAAAAAACAACATAAAAATCATGGGAGCTTGGAGCAGTTACAAAAAGGTTGTGAGAAACAACAATATCATAATTCACAACAATGATACATTTTTAACAAAAATATAAGAAAGGCATAATGTTTCTACTATGACTGACATTACTCACACATAAATAGATGATTTAATGATAATCTTTACGCAGAATTTTAAGGTGCTTTATAGATACTAAAGCAAATCTAAAACAATCTAAAAGCCAACATGGCACAATTAAACTACAATGAGATATGATGGATGTGGATTTAGATAAAGGGCAGGTCCTGGAACCAACAGTTGAAGCCAGTGTGTTACAACCTTATTCGATGTTGAGATTTTCTATTCATATTAGCATGTCTTGTGTCTCTTTTTTAAGCTCATTTTGGCACACGATCTTTGAAATTCTTTATTTAAATCTCGAGGTTGCACTCCCATTTTCAATGATGTCGAGGGTTAATTAAAACAGAATAAATACACACAAAAATTTTTTTACGCGAAAACAAGCAGACAAGAGAACATAGTTAAAAACAGCTACATTCAGTAGAGGAGTAGTTTGTATTCATGGTTTTAAATTGACCTATAGGTAAAAATGTGTTCAATTCTAATGTGTGTTGTAAAATGTTCCAAGTGTGTGCAGCACAAAACTAAAAAGCAGTTTTCCCAAAGTTAATGTTTGCACGTGGGACTTCAAGCATTAGCCAATCACTTGTAGCACGCACTGTCACTATGAAAAGGTCAGGTGAGTTATAGTTCTGGTAATTTAACCATTAAATGATGCAGTAATGAATTAAGACACATGACACCACATTGTGTGAACGTCAGTGTTTTTATTCATTCATCTAATTAAGATCTGGGAGAGATGTTTTCCACATCCGTGCCCCCCCCCCCGCCCCACACACACACACTCATCAATGTGACTGCATCCTGTTGCATCCATTCAAATCTCCTTTACCATGTTTCTCATTATGAACTGGACCAAACAAGTACGCGCTTGCCCTACTGCTGCATAACCAAACTGTTGGAGCCGAGGAGCTATAAAATGGAGGCAGAGTGGAGAAAGAGAAAGAAACAGCGACGAGGAAAAAGAAGCAAAGGCCAACACATCAGCAGCAACAGAAGAGAGATGGCTCACAGAAAAAGCAATGGAAGCAAACTCTTCATGACAGGTGAGATGAGCTCAGCTTGTCTATTTGATCTATCTACAGTATATATACACTGTCATCTAGCAATTATTTCCATTTTCATTTAGAAACAGTGTTACATAGTTTGTCCTCCAGAGAGCAGTGACAAGTTTATTTTTACTCTGTAAAATGTCCTGCTCAGTACATAACATATTTTTTAAGAACCAAATTTAAGGGATCCTTGTCACAAATATTTGTTCATGTCATGTGTTTATGTGAAACAAAAAAAAATTATCGGCCAATATATTGATATTGGATGTTTTTTAAACTTTAAAATATCGACATCTGTATCAGCCTCAAAACTCCAGCATCGGTCGGGCTGTCATACTTACCATTCAAAAATGTAGTAACTCTCCTTTTATTTATCCAAAAAAATTTCTCAATCAATCATCAGTCATTCATTAAACCCTTCAGAAAACATCCAATATCTTGAAGAGGGCATTTGTTAGCATTTAATAAAATGACCACTCGTAATGTAAAAGCGGTGCTGGCACTGCTGAACCAGCACTCATCTCTACAGCTCTACCCGCTTTGGGTGGGCTGTTGCTGGTGTGGATTTGTAAATCCCATTGAGACATTTGGCTTTACAAATACAGGTGACCCAACAACTCCATATAATCTCTGTCATTTCCCCATGCTCCATAGTGCTGTATATGGTGGCAGCGAGCAGTGCCATCCCCATCACTGACCTGCTGGACCGAGCCTCTCAGCGCTCTGACACACTGCACTCCCTCAGCACAACACTCACCCATGAGCTGGTTAGTACCTGTTTGTGTGCATGTGTGTGTGTGTGTGTGTGTTTGCGCTGTCTGAGGGAGTCCGAGCCTTCCCAAACGTACACGTTAAAGCCCTACTCAGCTGTGCGCTTGGTGTCCTGATTGCCTTGGGTCTGAATTTGTGTGGGGGTGCCTGGACCCTGTTATACTTGCATGCAAATCTAGTTTTCTCTCGTTTTCAGCACACTGGGAATAAAACACTACATGAGACAAATGAAAGCAAGTACTGTGAAGTTTCTAAGATGTAAGATTTGGTTAAGCCCATCACCTTCAAAGACAATGCCAGTGGTTTTGCATGATTGAACTCTTTTTACATTTTTAACCTTCCAGGTAGCGCTAAGTTTCCATTCATTTATGTATCAACATTTTTAAGTGCTGTTAAATGTAATTGTACAGTACAATATAATAATAACCATCCTCTATTCCTCCCAGGACTCCCATTTCCCTCCTATAGGCCGGGTGATAATGCCCCGCCCCTCAATGTGCCACACCTTCTCTCTACAGACACCCAATGACAAGGAGCAAGCTCTTCAAGTATCAGTAAGTGACTGCATCCTTTTTATTTCTCACTTCTTCTTTATTCACTGCTCTCTGCCCTCTTACGTTACCTCTCTTTGCTACTTTGCCACCTCTCTTTATCCTTTTCTCAGCCACAGTCATACATCTGGGTCTTGTCTCCTATCCAGCAGGAGTTAGACATTTGATCAGTGCAATGTTTCTGATTATTATATTTCCTCAAAGCAACATTATCAAGAATTGGTATTTTTTGAGACTTGGCGCCCCTACAGTTTTCACCCTCATGGACAGCTGTACACAAGCGGAAGGATTTGGATTAGGTGGGCTGACTTGGCTTATGATCAAAAACTAGCAAGACGACAACTTTGCTAACAGCCAAACACCAAGCAAGTGCAACAACACAACACATAGCAAGCCAGCTAATATTACTTACTAATCCAAAAGCAAGAAGGCCTGTCTGTCTTGCAGCCTTTTATTTCGCGAAGTTCTCGCCAACGACTAAAAGCCAATGCCAGATTTACTCTTGTCCGGCCTCTTGCTCGGTCACTCTCTCTTTTTCTCTTCTTAGCTTCCTCCCTCCGCGTCCTCTTCAGTCTCTTCGCCTCTGCCATGAAGTCTGTACTGAAAATACCGAGCTAGACCCATGTGTGACGTAGTGCTACGCACTTCTCGCGGGAGATCGTACCCGCTCAACCCAAGTTACACAGTGCAAGAACAGGTGTTCAGGTTGCAGAGTGGGAATGAAAGAGGCTCCATTCTCCCTATTACAACTCAGTGTACCATCAAAATAATTTTGAAGCTGTTATTTTAAGGTAAAATAGTTGCATAATGTTGCTTTAAAAGATGAGCTCAGCCCACAAATGAACACTTCTGGCATCATGGAATCATTGCGATATCAGTCGAGGCTTGACTGAAGTTTCTGGGAGTACAAACAACTATTAATGAGCTATCTCAGCTTTCACCCAAAAGACAAAGTAAAAGTTCTAAAAGGGGATTCAAATAACCAACCATAACATTTTCTAAATCTAAGCAGCCAAACAATTGGATTGCATATCTGAAAGATCAAAATGATAAATTTGTGTGTTGTATGGCAATCAACCCTATTGCAGTTAACCAGTACTTTTTAGCAAAAATTGACAGAATAACAACATGAAAATAAACAAGAATTTATTGGGTGGATATGACTTGAAAATCAGCTAACAAGTGGAAAGGCATTTTAATTTCATTGTGACATTAACTTTAAGAAATGTGTAATACTTACTGAACTCTGCAGGCCAACGATTGGAATTACAACACCCTTGGAAGACGCAGGTGGCTGTTACACTAATGTCTGCACAGACTATCGCAATTCAGTAAAACACCACTTCACTTCATCCTTTTTCTCTTGCATTTCTCTTGTCTTCCTATTTACCCTTCAGCCTATTGTATTCTCTTTTTACCATCTGTTTGTCTTCTTCTCCAGGAGTCCGACCTGTTGTCATTGGCCCGCTCCCTGCTCCAAGCCTGGGTAGACCCCCTGGTAGTCCTGTCCTCCTCCGCCAACACCCTGCCTCACCCGGCCCAAAGCAGCATATCCAACAAGATCCAGGAGCTGCAGGAGCACACCAAGAACCTGGGAGCCGGCCTGGATATCCTATCTGGCAAGGTGCGCAAGCATGGGAAGAAAAACCCCCGAACAAAATTTATTTCTTTTGCACTCATTTAAAATGTTTATATAAAATGTGTTTTAAAAACAGCTTTGCTCACTTTCCCCGCCTCCTTTCTCTCCAAGATGGGTCCAGCGGCTCAGGCCATCTCCTTACTGCCCTACAGAGGAGGCAATGACATCGGCCAGGACAAGATTTCCAAATTGACCAACTTCAATTTCCTGTTGTCCTGCTTCCGCCGGGACTCCCACAAGATTGACAGCTTCCTGAAAGTCCTCCGCTGCCGGGCAGCAAAAATGCAACCCGAAATGTGCTAAAGAGTGAGGCCTCCGGCTTGACTCTGAGGGGAGATTTTTCTCAAAGCTTGTATTGCCGACCAACTTTAGATTAGCACGAACTAGGAATCTGATATCTGAGCTAATATCCTAATCGCTAAGTATTGACATTATGAGCTTTCAGAAGGTGACGATAAAGAGGGGTTACATGGCACACACAGGAAATCATCTTTTGCTTGAAATGACACATTTTAGCCATCATGGTGACTTCACTGATCCTATTCTCAGTGTGAATGTATAGATACTAAGAGATAATGTGAAATGGATGGTTTTGGCCCTTATTGATTTTTAGAGAAAGATTTACCTTGTACATTTGCAGAAAGGGAAAAAGTTTTACTTCTTAAAACAGCTTCCTTATTGACTTCAAAGTCAATGGTTAAAACAGGTTAAGACACTTCAGGTGGGTAAGGGAGCAGCCCAGTAAACCGAAGGGTTTATAATGTTGCCCAGTCTTACTAATGGGTCGTTGGAGGACAAAGCATGGCTCATACACTTCCCCATATGTTTCCAGCTGGTCTGGCGTTACGAACAGACCATATTGTGGTCACAAACTGAGGTAAATCTGTGTGTTATCTCTTTACTGACCCCTCCTTGTCCTTTATACCCTCAAAGCCAAGCTGCCAAAGGAGCTTTGCAGTGGCAGGCAGGGTGAGATATGTGAAATCCCTCCAGAAACCTCTCTTCACACTGGGATGGCAAGGCTTCAACGGCAAATACCTTTCTCTTCCTAACTAACGCTTGTCTGATGACAAACTGCAGCATTTGCACTTTAGATTCAATTACAACTTCTTGGAAGCTTTTTCAATGTGACACCTATCAATTAAAATATTTCTTTAAAATCTCTACATCAATAAAAATCATCTTTTGCACAGTGAAATACAGTGTCAGTTTTTTTCTTTTTTCTTTTAGAAAGCAAGCCAGCAAGACTGTCTTCCCAAGAAAAACAATATCAGGCCTTACAGCAAATCCCCAAAAACGACATGTGTTTATGTTATAAGAGACAATGCCCTCTAGTGGCCATAGGTGTCATGATGTGAGCAAAGGAGGAAATAGTGGGATTGTTATAGAGCAATACAGTCAATTTTAGCCATGACCATGGTTGTTCCCAACATTAACCAAGTGCTTATTTTTGTAACCATGGCGATGAAGATCCCCTAACCTTGACAAAGTAAATTTTAACCCAACCATGCTCTTTCCCTAAACCTAACCAAACATTTTAAATAATGCTTCACCGCATAAAAAACAAGACAACATTTACACTAACTACATGCTTTCTAAATATATCAGAATGTGACTTTTCAAGGTGCTCAGTAGTTAAGTAGTGACAGTGTAGTGATGTATAGATTTGTCACTGTGACAGACCTCAAAGAAATGACAATA
The DNA here is from genome assembly GCA_002120245.1 of Maccullochella peelii. Taxonomy (NCBI): domain Eukaryota; kingdom Metazoa; phylum Chordata; class Actinopteri; order Centrarchiformes; family Percichthyidae; genus Maccullochella; species Maccullochella peelii. Next base: position 119,310 of record LKNJ01001102.1, on the reverse strand, counting down.
CATTTCAGCCCTCAACATAGTTTGAGACGACCAAAATAACTAGCCTACTATCAGACTATACAGTGAGAGCTACTTGGCTTACGACTTTTTGTGGAGAGGTGAAGCAGGCTGTCCCACACCTGGATGTTTGTTTGCTGTCAAATGCAGCGATATTAACAAATGAGACCAAGAGACATCTCAAGACTGTTCGGGGCCCATGTGGGAAGGCGATTTTTTGCCGCTTTGCTATTGTAAGTAGGCCTTCCGTTTCATGCAGTTCTTCAGTAACCATTCAACTATAACACTAAAATGACCTTTTCACCTTGTGTATAACACTTATGGCTTTGAGTTATAGCCTATTTCTATGTATTTTAATTTGTCCTTATTGAAATGTTACAAAACTGCATGTTTTATTAAAAATATAAAATTGCAACCACAGAGCGCTCATTCTCCAAGATCAAGTTGATAAAGTCTTATGTAAGGAGCAGTATGGGACAGGAAAGACTCTCAACAGAGAACAGCAGAGCCAGGAATCTGGGCATGAGCAGTGTTGTTAATTACTTTGCTGTGGTAAGATGAACTTCTAATGGGTGAGTACAGGTTTCTCTCTGTTATGGAGTGGGATCAGGGATTTCATTGGCACTGCGACTGCTGTCCATGGTGCCGATCAAAGTCTGGTTTGCAGGATGGGAATTGCAGGGTGAGCCTCTCCATGGTGAAGAAAAAATATTTGCACCGGGGCCAATCAAAGTTATGTTACGCTGCTGGTTAGCTGTCAGCTAGCTAGCAACGGACGCTCTGGCCGTGTCTGTGGCACTGTGTTTGTGTTCAGCTCAGTCTCTGACTCACCAGTTCTTCCTGTTATTTCCCTCTAGTCGCTCTCCCTTTCCCCTCTCATCTCTGTACCTTTATGAAGCAGATTCATAAAGCCCCGGGATACGAGCAGATTTGCCCAGGTGAATGTGCGTCCACTTGCGTCTTTCCATTGACTTCCTTGACTTGCGTGTTTTTGTCCTGTCAGTTAATTTTACTTATGAAAGGAATGAAGAAATACATTTGATCAATTAGCACAGATAATGTTTATTCATTGTCTATATTAGTTCATTATGTCATATGCAGTACAGTATGTGACATATAACATGTTTGGGGGGTTGCATGGAAGGGTGCCATGAAAAAAATCACTATACAGGAGTGTCATGGTTTAAAAATGAAAGGAAGTAACATTCACTTTTTTCTTTGTTCTTTTTTTTTTGGTTGAAGGACCTCTGACTTCAATGTGTCCCCCGCCCCCTATAGGCCCTTGTATGAAAATGTATACTTTTTCTTTAATTATCTTGGGTTGGTTGGGAACCACTGACCCAGGGCCCCCAAAAAGCCCAGGCCGGCCCTGCATGTGGGTTTAGTTTCCACAGCACTGAGCAGCTCCCAGTGTGGAGCCGCGGCAGGGCAGAGCCGGCAGCCTCTCGCTCCACCCGGCTGGTAAACCGACACCTGTCCGCCACATTCACCGCCTTCTTCTTCCTTCTGTGTGCGCCTGCTGGAGGTGTCACTTCGGTCTTCTTCGGGTATGAAGAATAAACACAACCAGCAGGTAAAGACAGAGGCTCCGAACCGACTCGACATGTCGAGCTTCGAGGTGACTCTCCAGCAACTCAACGATCTGCTGACGGACGACAGCGGCTTCTACAGCTGGCCGACCAAACACTTCCACGAGGTTTACCCGAGGATCTACGTCGGCAATGCGTGAGTCATTGTTGGGATCATTTTGATAACTCTTCCCACATAGAGAGGTTATACATTACAGTGAACATGAATGCAGGTCATGCAGCATAAACAATCCCCATAGATTCTGAATAATGTTCGCCTTTGACCGCAATTAAAACAATCAATTCCAACTCAATCACCCCTTAGTCCTCTTATTAGGCATCTTAATACATTCTATTAATGCGGTGCAACATTAATATAATACACTTGCATCAAAATGATCGAATAGGGTTATTATTATCTTGTAGCATACCACAAAAGATTCATCTGCAGTAAGGAATCACCATTGAAATAATTTAAAGCACAATTTAAACCCTATGTGTCTGTTTACAGGAATATCATAGGCTCCTGCATGGGCTCTAGAATAATCCAGAAGTATTCTAGACTTACAATAAGGTTATTTATTACATAATTAGCCACCGTCTGCTCCCAGACTATGGAGGCGTGTAGGCAACTGGAGTCATGAGGGTTGTATCAGACAGGAGCTTGTTTCATTTTTGAAGAGGTGGAGGAATGTTATTAAAAAAAAAAAAGGCAAAATGGAGCAGAGACAGAAGGAGGAAGAGCTGGCAGGGGTGGAGGATGTGAAAATAGCTTGTGTGTGCTTAACCTGTTAGTCCCCTGTTGAATTTTAAAAAAAAAACCCAGAGTGCTCTATATTTCAATCTCTGCAATTAACATTACTGACCTCTCTGTGTCGCTGCCAACATTAGGAGAGTCCGTTTGGAAGGAAATACACACACACACACACACACACACACGCACACACACTCAGGCCTGTAATGTATCCATAACACAAGAGGATACATAAATGTAAGCTAAGCATTTGGGAGGCAGACTTCAATAAAAATGCAATATCATGGTGCACTATGGGAAGTGTAGGATCCATAATAGAGACTACAAGACAGGATATCTCTATTGTGAGTTCCTCCACTTTATGCAAGTTCAGTGGAGTAGGTCTACCTTGTTAACCACTCGTCATGTGTTAAAAGAATAGTTCAACATTTTAGGAAAGGCCCTTATTTGCTTGCTGAGAGCTAACACGTTAACAGTTAGCTTAGCACAAAGACTGGAAATAGAAGGCAACAGCTAGCCTAGCACTGTCTAAAGGTAACATAATCAATAAATATGAAGCTGGTTAGCTTTGGGTAGCTTAACATGTCGTTTTTACACTTCGTTTTTTTGTACAGATTAAACAAAAAAGACGTAACATGTTCATTTGTGAGCATTGGAGGTGCTGCTTGGTGGATTTTGTTTACTTTCGGGCAGAGTCAAGCTAGCTGTTTCCCCCTGTTTGTAGTCTTTATGCTAAGCTAAGCTAACTGGCTGCTGGCTCTAGCTTCATATTCATCAAACAGACAGAGTGGTATCAATCTTCTCATCTAACTCTTAACAAGAAAGGGAATAAGCATATGTCGCATACCTTTAGTTTAAATGAGATATATAGTACGCTGGGAAAGAAGCTTGAAACCACTACAGCCTTTCTTAACTTAGTTATTAGTCGGAGAAGCTTGTTCACAATGCAGATTACTGCACACAAAATCATTTTTTACGTTACATCAGTCGATCACAGCTCTTCAACCTGTGCTGACGTACAGTACAGCATGTTGAGCTGGGAAGAGCATATTCCAATCTTATAGTGTGTTTTAAATTTTAAATGGTCTGATCTAAAAGCTTTAAAACAGAAACTCTTAAATGTTTAGTTTTTTTCCCCAGCACATTGAGTCATGGCTGAGAGAAAACCTTTCTAGTGCCTCCTTTATTTACCTGCCTTCCTAAAGGAGCCATAATGGACAGAGCAGAAACACTTGTGTCTGTTATCGGCGCAAATGTCCTCACAAATATAGGCTGGAACACACAAATGCATCGACACAGCCCAGTGAAGCCTAGTGAAGAGAGCATGCACCCACACGCAACGTTCTGTTTGTGTTTGTTTGGATGTATCTGCCCTGGTTTCACTGCTGTGTAGTCTGAAAGCCTGGCAGACTTGGTTTTTTTCTTTGGGTTTTTTTTTGTGGTGGCGTGACGTATATCAGCATCAGTGTGCATCAACTCTATTTTTAGCTCTCTACATCTAAAAGACAGGAGGTGCCAAGTGGTACAGCAGTCCCAGAGGTTCACAGGCAGAAGCAGCAGATCTCTCTTTGGCACAGCGGTGCATTTGTATGACAGAAAGAGGAAACGGGAGAGAGACAAATTAACTCTTTAATTCCAATGCACACCAAAGCTGGTGTCAGTATTGTACTCTGCTATTGAGTATATGCCCTTTTCCAAAAGTCTGTTTTTATTTCATAATGGTATTTTTCCCAATGATGCTTTTTATTCTGCCACATGTTCCTCAGAGAAAGACACACAACCCTGTGAGAATGACTTGTTAATTGTTGCTGCTGTAGCTATCAGGAGCTAACTGGTGAAATTTGGTAGCAGTTGAGCTTGCTAGCTTAAGAGGCAGGGGACATGTGATTGGCTGAAAGGTGAGAGGGGGGCGGTGACTATTGACAACACTGCTGTCATGACTTTTGAAAAAGGGCATTTTGAAATTAAAATGTCTATAATGAAATACAAACAATGCAATACTTTAAGCACTTTAAGCTGATTTATTCACAGCTTTATTAAAAGGGCACTACTCAGTTCAAGGTATGGGCAACAGGGAAGAGGACCCAGATGCAGACACATGTAGGCAGAGCAGACAGAGGGACAGAAAGCTGGAGAGTCCAAAACAGAGGAAGCTAATGTATCCTATTTAGCTGCGTTGCACCATTCACTGTCGGAGTATAAACTGCTCCACAGAAGAGAGATTGTTATTAGACAGGAGTCAATAGCACAAATACTTCTTTTGAATAAACTGTGTGAACTTATTGTACCGTTAGCGACCAAACTAAGCTAATGAGCTAATGAGTTTGCTAACTGACCGTTGGCAAACTCATTAGCTCAGAGAGCAATAACTTCAATAACCTTTTATCGAAGGAAATTATGTACAATAGTGAACAAAATGGCTGCCAGGGAGAAGTAAACAGAACAGTAGAGACAAAAAAGAGAGAAGCTCCAGGAGCTGTGATTGACTAGTGCCTGGCCAGCTAGCAAGTTAACGGTTAGCTCGCCATCTACAGCAGTTCTCCAACTAGCCCTGCGAGTATAGTCACTGCGTCACCAAGCTTCCGGCCCCAACTATTTTGTGTGGATAAGTGAGTGTCACTTTGTGGTTGGACCGTCGTTTAATGAAGAAATGCTATTTAGTTGCATTACGGGAAATTAAAGAACCAAGGTTTTTGGTGCTTGCCCATAGGTGGACTAAAAGTCTTGACCTCTGCTGCATCAGTTTTGACTTTTTAATTCTGTCTCTTGCAACTCCCAAAACTTTATGTAGGTGCAATATTTTTTAAAGCCATGTGAACTTAAAAGCTATCAATTTTAGACTGCATATAAATATTTTAAAATGTTCAAATGCATTACAATTATTTTACTCTCAAAGACGAACGAATAAGCATAATCTCATTGTTTAGCAAATAATTCTGATTTACCTTTTAGTCCTAATTACCCTGTCCTACTCTCCTGTACAATCAGCTCAGACGATTGGTTCTGGGGTTTGTGAGGGACCTAATTAAGCAGCAGGCTCAGCTTCTAACATGCAGCACGTGGGGCCAAACCATTTGTCTGTTGTGATTTGTTGCATGTGTTGTTCACAATGCTAAGCAATAGAATTTAGCACTACGTAAATCAAAACACAAAGACGTGTTAATAGGTCCAGGGAGCACCTCAGTTGCTTTAGAGCAAAGTGTGGGCAGGCTTTAGTCCAAAAGCAGACACTAGCAGATTGTATTTATTTTGATCTCACACTCAGCGTTATTAGGATGTCTGAATTAACCTCTTAAGTGTGTATTTGTTTTGCTTACCCATCTGATGCAGGTTTGTAGCGATGAACGTGATGCGTCTTAAACGGCAGGGCATCACCCACATCCTGAATGCTGCGGAGGGAAACTCCTTCATGCACGTCAACACCAACGCTGAGTTCTATGCCGACACGGGCGTCATCTACCACGGCGTACCAGCCAGCGACACCGACCACTTCGACATCAGCGTTTACTTTGAAGAGGCAGCAGACTTCATCGAGGAGGCGCTGGCATACAAAAATGGAAAAGGTCAGAAGATAACAGAGCCGAAATCTGAAAAATTAAATCATGTTTGTTTTTCTGTGTAAAATGTGGGGATCTGACTGCTTTTCTCTTATTGTTTGATATTTGAAAACCTTTGACATTCTCTGAATTTTTCCTTGGAAGCAAAAACAAGGCTCAAGAAACATTTTCAATAATTATACTAATTGATGATGACACTACAAATAAAAGTCAGTTTTTTTAAACTCATGTGTTTTTATATCAAATACCACTGTGGCAAAATATAGAGGAATGATACTGTACTGTGCCTGTGTCCTAAGTACATGCTAATGCTAAGCACATTTTGAGTATGTTGCGTGTTCACACTGGAATAGTGAACTATACTCCAAAAAGCCAGTATGCAGAGTAAAAAGCCTCGACTTCTGAGAGTGCTGCTGGTAGATGCTATTGTCACACATTGCAAACTAGAAAAGGAAATAGAGAAGCTGCTCACAAAAGCATAACATTAAAAGAAACTGCTGATGGTGGTGAGACAGCTCAAGAATGATCTTTGGAAACAAATTAAAAATAATTGATAGAACATAGAATAGAATTGGGACATACTTATAGTCCTGATGGGGCTGTAATTGAAGGTCAATATTAAAGCTGCACTGATCAATAATTTTATATAAACAACGGATCACATGACTGTGTAATGTGAAAGTGTTCACTCATGGTGACAAAACCCACAGATAATTATCACTTGAGTCTGCTGTTCCCCTCAGCTCTACAGAACGTTTTAGCCTGTTGTTTTCTAGCTGCAGCTAGCAGCTAACAGCTACACTACCTGCTCAGCAACAAACAGCAGACAGACAAAGTTAGTGACTCGCTGGTGAACATAGTGGAGCATTTAGCAGCTAAAGAGCCAGATATTTTTCTCAAGAGTTGGCTGAGACCAAAACAGAGCTAAAAGGAGAGTGAATATTGGACTTACTTTTGTAAGGTGGCCAGAAACATGATTCCAAATGAATGCTAACGTTCCCCCGTGTCTGCTGGATGTGGAAATAGGTGTGTTGCATACGTGTCAGCCATCACTCTATAAGGTGACATACTGTATAGTGAATGTTGTTTTCATCTTGTTCATCATGCTTGATTATCATCATAGCTACATTAGAGCTGACATAAAAACTACTGAAAAAGCTCTGATAAACCTGACACTACCTGCTTAGCACTAAACAGAAGACAGATAAAGTTAGCAACTAGCTAAATGCTCCACATTTAGCAGCTAAAGAGCCAGAGTTGGTGGAAACCGAAACTTGGCTGAAAGGAGAGTGAATATTGGACTTAAACTTGAATTAATTTTATTTCCAAATTAACGTTGCTGGTCACTGGTTTGCTAACACATTAGCCATAGCAACTTTACAAGGTGATAATATGACAGCAAATTTTTTTCACTGCCCCTGAAGTGGCAAAAAAATTAATGAATGCAGCTTTAAACTCAAATGTGACATTTCAGATGCCGCTGTTGTGAAATTGGTCAAACTTCAACAGTTGCTCTTATTTTTCTTCTGCAGGTAAAGTATACGTTCACTGCAGGGAAGGCTACAGCCGCTCGCCTACCTTAGTCATAGCCTACCTGATGCTTCGCCAAAACATGGACATCCACACCGCTCTGGCCATGGTGCGGCAGAAAAGAGAGATCGGGCCCAACGACGGCTTCCTTCGGCAGCTCTGTCGGCTCAACCAGAGGCTGGCTGCTGAGGGAAAGTTCAGGAACAAATGAGGCAGACAAGGAAGCAGATAGACTGTCTGTAAGAGAGAACAAAAGTATGCTTCATTGCACTTCACTTTCTCTCACTTGTTCTACAGCTTTAATGAGCCGCAGCTCTGTGAGGGAATGTTCTGGAAGTGAGGATAGTGGGAAATGAAAGACATTTTCTCCTAGACTAAGGCTGACAGCACTGAGTGTATGTATAGTACAAAGTAATACATCTTATACACAAACGTTTGACATGTACAGTATATTAATTGTGCTCAAACCAACACTGGTGATACCATGTGCCGATCATACAATGTAATGTGTAAATGCAGGTGCACTGCGTTCACTAAGTGTGTTTACATACACTCACTTGAATAATCAGTAATCATATGTTTCATGTCCTGTATAGTTTGGTGTGTTCCTGCTGCTCACTATTCCAGAGAACAATATCAAAGTATAAAGGGAATGTTAATACGCATTTAAATACACCCATTGTGGGAACTGGTGAAAAAATAGATGGTGTAACTGATGTGATACTGCCACCGCCTTTTCTCATCCAGCCTTCTTTCCCCCCTTCTCCATCTCACTTCCTGCCTCCTGGCACTGTGCCCTTTGTCTTGGCCTCACTCCTGCAAACACTGCCAAATCTCTCAGTCCCAGCCGCACCCAGAGGGTATTTCAAGTGGACACTGTGATTTTTCATATTGAAACTGATTTTCAGGGTACAAGAGGATGATATTAAAATCGCTTTTGTCTAATATGCATAGTGTGTTTTGGAAAAACTGCGCAAACGTTGACCTATATTGCACTCACGTCTAGAAGCCTGCCTCAGAAGTATGTCTCAGTCGAAAATGTGTCCTGCTGTTATGGTGCTTTATAGGAATTCTTGACACTATTTCAAACTGCAAGATAATTACATTTTTAATAGTAAAACTAAGCAGGTCTGATATTGCTCATAATTGGCAGCAACACAGCAAAGGAGACAAGGCATAGTTGGGCATTTTGGGAAATTTATAATTCACTTTCTTGCAGAGAGTTTGGTAAGAAGATTGAAGATCTCATGTTAGGTGACGGTTAGCTTAGCACAAAGACTGGAAACAGGAAGAAACAGCTAGCCTGGCTCTGTCCAAAAGTGACACAATCTGTCTACCTGCACCTGTAAAGCTAGCAGCCATGTACCATTTACTACTTAACATGCAACTGTTTTATCTGTCTAAAAACCTTCTGAGAGAGCCAGGCAAGCTGTTTCTTGCTGTTTCAAGCCTTTATGCCACGCTAAGCTAAGCTAAGCTAATGAGCTGCTGGCTTAGCTTCATATTTACAGTACAGACATGAGAGTGGTATCAATCTTCTCATCTAACTCTGGGCAAAAAAGTGAATAAGTGTATTTCCCAAACTGTCACTAGCTTCCTTTATTGTCAACTTTGGGAGATGATGTGTCAACTCTATTCACATGCCCTGTCAGGTTGCTGAGGGCATGTGACCTATGATTTTATGCCAAATGGTCCAGTGGGTGGAACAAAGCCACTAAAGTCTCTGATTGTAATTTAAACACTGCCAGAATGTGAGATACACTTGCCTGTAACTTCAACATTATTGGATAACTTCTCAGTCGACACCTTTTGCACATTAGTGTGTTTATGTATATGCAGTTTTCTATTGTACAGCAGCATGCGTTGTAATATTCGTGTGAGCCAAATGTGTTGTTTGTATTCCTTTGTTAGCACAGCTATGTAGCTATTTATATTGAGTCATAGTGTGCATTATTGAGTGTGTATCTTGTGAATCATCATGTGCATTACTGAGTAGGATGTGATGTAATTGGTCAGGTCAGTAGGCTTTCATTGAGTCTCACCGATTATGACACTGCTTATAAGTGCACTTTATCTAATGACACTTGGGATTGTTGTTGCTCTCTTTTCATACATTCAGGAATAAACTGAAAACAACATGGCTGATTTTCTTTAAGAGTTTCTTATAACAAACTATTGATTGCTGAGGCGACATTCAGCACGTACTGAGTTCCAGACAAACTAAGTGGATTGTTGACTGAGGCCACTGTCTTGTCGTCCTGTCTGGTATGATATTTCACTGATTTTTACTTCTGTAACTCTTATTTAACACTTTATATTATACTGACGTACTAAGGCAGAGAAATAACTACAGAAAATGAAAAACATTTGTGCAAAAAACAGTATCAACAAACAAAATGCCTTCTTTCCACTTTACAGTAACCATTTGTTAGTAATTACTTAGAAATGAATCTAAAAAATGATATCATTTAATATATTTAAATACAATAAATAGGGATAACAAACTAAATTACCAAGATAATAGTTTAGAATAGAATCAAAATACTTTATTATCTACCTTTTGCATGCAAAAGGCATACGTTTGTCTTTGCTTGCATGTTGCATCTTGCATGCTATTAAACAGGGTACATTAAAACACAACATAACATGTTTACACAAAAACACAAGGGAAACTATATTAACGGAGCACCAAGTAGTCGAGGGTGAGGACTGAATCAGGGTTAAGAAAGAAAAAAGACAGCAGGTTGGCTTCAAAAAGTGGCTATCCCTACTGATTAAAATATTTTGTGGCAACAGGGACAAATCATTTTCTATAGATGTTATTCTTTGCAGCTTTGCCCTGTTGAATTTACATATTTCAACTACAGGTAACAGCTAGATGGGAAAGGTAAATTTAGCTTTAGTCAAGGCTAGCTGTGACTATCTCACCAGCTAGCTTTAACTGGATTTGGCACTTATGCTTTAAGCTGTGTAGTTTGGGTCTTTTCTTTTCTTTTGTTTTGTTGTAACTGGGCATTCTTTGATTCTTTGAAATGATACATTTTATGGCATAAAAAATATATGGGAAAATAAATGTCAACAAGTCAGATTCTAGTCTAAACTAGGTTTAAAACTTGTTGTTACAGAAATGTTGGCTTAGTATGGCAGTATAGAAGATGTTCGACTGCTGGTCAGTAATCACTTTGTCCTGTAGAGGGAGCAGTAGGACTACTGTAGCTGTACCAGTGTTCAGATCGGCATCACAACACTGTAAAGATGTTAGAAGCTCCGTCTACCTACACCTGAATAAAATAGACTGTTTTTAGACTGATGCAGCTTTACCTGAGTAGTTTCTATATTACACTACATTTTTATATACGTTGGAAAGAATGATGTACACATAAAGGATTTAAAGGGGCAGTCCAACCGATTTTACACATGAAGATCAGTTTATACAACAGTAAATGGTTAGTAATGTATATATGTAATGTCTTCTGCGGCTCTGGAGGAGCTTTGTCTGACATAATAACCCCCTGATGACTTCATCAGGGTTAACTCGGCTTGAGCTCATAGTAGACTAGAAATGTATAATACAAAGCCTGCCTTACAAACTGGGGCATGAATAATGTGGCCATGTATTAGGCAGGGTATGTATGAAGCAGATTAGCTGAGTTCTTGAGTGTTGAAATGTAACAACTGAGGTGTTTTTGATTTATGCTGCTTATTTATCCACAAATATTTATGTTAAAGATAAATAATTACAAATTAAAACCACATTTTTAGGGGTATATATATATATATATATATATATATAAGTATTATAAATGTAAATTGTTCTAAATGAATAATCATGGTAGGTAAGGCTGAGTTACACTGAAATATGACGCGTATGATATGTATGATTCTGCTTAAATTACAGCAGTATTGCAATTTTGATCTGTGTGTGGAAGCAACCATTTGTATTTCCTGCTATGACTTTCATTCACAGCCATCACATCCGCAACAAGCGAATCATATTAATCTTATCCACCATTCATTATGTTTGTCATGACCATTACTGTAAATTAGTTTTTTAAAGATGCCACATATCCTGTCCATCCCACTGTGTTTCAGTCTAATACAACCATCTCTGTGCTGAAGGATACAGATGTCTGAGCTGCTGTGATGGAGTTCCTATGTATGCTAAAGCCATAGAACCATTGTCTTCATCATCATCATCATGTAGATGTTCACCATCAAAACACAACAAACAACACTCACTAGTGCCCCCCCCCAATTCAATTTGCTTTGGCATGAATGTAACAACGACAGTATTGCCAAAGTGTCAGGTAATAATGATATTAAAACTATAATAAGAATAATAAAAATAATAAAAAATAGAAAATAAATAAAGGTACAATTCATAAAATCAAGAAAATAGCAAAAAACTTAAACACACATATGTGAGACTGTAGAAGTGTGTGTTGAAGTTTAGTGTGTGCGTTGATGTTGGTGTAAGTGTGTGTGTGTGTGTCTCTCTCTCTCTGTCCTTGTCTGACGCATGGAGTTGACGGCAGGACATGTCTGTTAGGAGGGCAGGGTAACTCTCTTACGTAACACCTGTCTGCATCAATGAATCCATGGGGGTGGAGCAGCCATGTGCTTTCAAGTCTATGTGTGTGTGTGTGAGTGGTTCGGGGTGAGTCAGGTTGATGTGTGTAGGTGAAGTGCGACTGCACCGTGTAGATCCGCAGCATCTGAAACTGTAGATCCATTTTTAGCCTCTTTAACCTGGCTGTGCAGCCGAACATCGTTCAAACTGACAGGAAGTCATTAGAAATTCTAGTGAAGATCCCAAATTTCCAAACATGCCAAATATGCCAGGGTGGATTTTTTGAAAATGTGCATAAAGTGATGAACAAGACAGAAAGGGAATAAGCGTATTTCTCGAAATGTTAAACTATTCCTTTAAGGGGAAAACAAAAGGGGAAAACTGGAGGTTTAGTGGTTAATTATTTAGCATTTCAGTAGATAATGGGTTTTGCCTCAACATGGATCTGACCTCAGAAAATATTGAACTCCGATGATGGATATATCCTTTATTTTTTTTTACCAACTCTGAACGTGATGATAAAACATGTTATATAATCAGATCACACGTGTGTGTTTATGCATCGGATGCCAGCGTGTGTGAGAAAGTGAACGCGTGCTTTTCTTAGAATGTGCAAAACGATCAAAATGATGAGGAATATGAGCATCATCAAAATACACTGTTCTATTTTTAAAGCCTCGCTGGGAGCACTTTTCCCTTAGTTGAGGGGAAAAATCTGTAATGGATGTCCCAGCCTGTCAATCTGTGTCTGCATAAAAGGCTTGGTGTGTGTGTGTGTGTGTGTGTCTCTCTCACACACACACACACACACAAACACACACTAGCCATGGCAGTCTGCGGCATGTCTGCAGCTATGCCCTTCTGGTGGGGGTGCGGATGATCTGTGGAGGGCTCTGGATTGGTGGAGGGCAAAGCTGCTCGTTGTTACATCATCTCCTCCACAACCACCCTAAAACAAATTTGACATCGACTGGCTTTCATGAGTCTCAGAGTTTGCAATAATTTAGTAGTCTGTTTCCAAATTTAGCAAAAGTGCACCATAGACAACCCACTTAGACTGTGTGCATATACAGTATAATTACAGGCAGCACAGCATTCAATCATGCTTTTTAATTCCACAGAGACAAAGAACATACATAGACTTTTTTGGGAATTTGTTTAAATTGAAAACAGTGAGAGGACTTGTCTTTAATATAAAATGTAACTTAATTATTCAATCCGTTTAATCAAATCAGTTTCGTTGCATCATACCTGGTTTAACAACTTGATTTGTCATTTACAACAGAGTGGTACGGTGGCTGGCAAGGGCAAATGCGCTACGACGACCCAAAACATTTATTCAACATTTAACATGAGGAGAAATGTGCCGCAGCTTCAGAAACGATGCCTATTCAATTCAATAGCACGGCTGCACAATCGTACTCTTCTAATAAGACAAAGATCTGTGTCTTATAATAATGAGACTCAGACACAAGGTCCCTCTACAAGACAGGGCCACAGAATTAGGTAATAATGCATGACCTTCCTTAGTTGACCTTTAACTGGTGCATCTGTATTTCCCGGGATCAATCAAATAAACTAAATGAACTCGCATGCAGGGAACCTGGGGATTTTGGGGCCTCAGGGGCCCGAGGGCAGTTCCACGCTTTGCCGGGTTAGTAATCCAGCCCTTGTGCTTGGGGAGGAAGTGTTTTGGTGTCCACACTGGTCTGTGATGTTACTAGACAGATTGTAGCTGTGTAGGCTGCAGTGCTGACAGAGCTGCTGTCAGTGTCCATGATCTGTGCATTCACAGACTGGGGTGCACTGTTGGATCCAGGCTCACAGGTCACCGTCACTAGAAGCAGCTGTAGCAGCAGAGCAACTGTCCCCGGCCTGCACCTGGACAGCGCTGTCCTCCTCAGCCTTGCCAAGCCGCAGTGCTCCCTGCTCACTGTTTGCCAGGGACAGCTCTCTGGTCCTCATCATCCCAGTTGTGCTGAGCAGAGCTGACAGCTGATGACTGTCCCTGCTGCTTTGTGACTCTGGCTCCATCCGTCATTTTCAGTCGAGTTCATTTGCAGAGCTGAACATAGGTGGGACATGTCTCCAGCTGACAGGAGAAACAGGGGACACCAGTCTCCAGTGGAGGACAGAAATACTCAGAAACATCATATTCCTCACTGTCATGTCTAGTCAAATGTTACACAATTTATTGTACGTTATACTGTATATTTGTGTCACTAGAACTCAGATTGGGAATACAAACTAAAGGGCATGTTAGACTCAACTGTTTCACCCGGACATACAAAGGCACTTGTGTAAGTGCATAGAATCAGAGCTGTATTAGCTTGCATGGTTTTGAAGTTGTTGTCCATAAGGGGCCCTATGTGTTGAATGATGATTGTCAAATCTGATATGTCGATATGCTTGTGTTCCTGTAGCCTTCTGCAATAATAAAAGGGTGTCCACACACTTTTATTACGGGGTTGTTTATCATGGTCTGGGCTAACCAAACATATTTGAGATCAACTGAAACTGCCAGTCAGGCCTTATAGCTTATATATATCAGTGTTGGACCTCACTAATGCTCTTGTGGCTGAATGGGAGCAAATCCCTGCAGCCAGGTTCAGAAATCTTGTGGAAAGCCTGAAACCAGAAGCGTGGATTCCGTTACAGCAGCACATTAATAAATGAGCAAACCAGTTTTGGTGCTCCCAGTTGTTAAGATACAATAGACCCAAGACTTTCTGGGTGTAGCACTTACAAACGGGTGGCAAAAAATGTCTGTATATATACACAGTATAATGTAGTAGTGCAGCATTAATATGAAGTGTCAGTGTTAAAATCAACGTGACATAACTTCCAAAATCAGTTTTTTTTTTCTTGTGTTTGGGCTGCAGCAACCAAAATGGCCTGTAAAAGTAAAAATAATCTTTCAGATTCACTTGTATTACAGTAAAATAAGCAATTTGTAATCACTTTCCTGCTGTAGCTAAACACAGTGTGCCGATTTATTTTTTTTGACCAATGAGTGTGATTCTGTTGTATACCTATGATGTCATCCAAACATCAAATCTGGAGCCCTTTAATGGAATCAATAATGAATGCTGGTAGAGGAACTCATAACAAAGTTCATTTGGCTGAAGAACTCCAGCCTTATCCACAAAAATATTCTGTATATACAGTATATTTTTTCAAAATCATTAGTATTAGCTTAGGTGTGTGTGTGTCCATTAGTCAAAACTGAGTTAGACTACTAAGTCAAAAAAACTCTTAAATGTCTCATGCAGCTGGACAAAGACAAAGTAAGCAAACTGATATCAAATCATTTTATAATTTTGAAAATGAATGTCACATAGCCACAAACACAAACAGCTTGGAGCCACTGAGATGCCTTTCTCTGATTGTGCCACAAATGATTTGTCACAGAAAACAAGACAAACAGCGGTGCCCATTACAAACCCATGACCCGCATTATAAAACACACCATCAAACTCTCGTCTGGGGTGCTTCAACCTGCGTCTCATTCAGCTTTACATTCAACACTGTGCCGCGCCAAAAGAATTACGGCTGCTTCGCAAACAGGAAATCGCCTATTGCTTGTGCATGGCCTCACATGATGTCTCTCAGATACGTTAATTAGGGCCGGGTTGTGTGCTACTGCACAAAGTCACTGAGGAGGGGAGCTGCAGGGAGCAACGAACAAAAACAACAGGGGACATTGTCATCGTGGGAATCGTAGTTTGGGACTTGGAGTCCTAAACCTTTCTTGTTCAAGACACAATTTACTGGCCTGTAGAAGTGTGTAATTGCATATTTGCACTAGAAGAGATTTGAAGGTTTGAAGAGGAAAATATCTTTCTTCAAAGCTTTTTTTGCACCCCAACTCTTCCTGATGAAGCATCAGTCCTCTCTTGGTTTGTCAGGGCAGAACGCACACGCAGAGGGGGAATAAATATCTGCCAGCTGATGATAAATACTCAAAGCACGGCTTCGTATTTCATGCTATCAATTCCGTACAGACATAAAGTAAGTGCAGTCATTTTCAAAGAGCCACAGCACTGTCACAATGATGTCTCTTACAACCTGAACAGATCCTGTAAGCATTGTAATCTTCCTGAGACCACTGCTCGGGGTCCTTTTCCATATTTTGCCAACCACTGGTGATTTTCCTTGCTTGAGACTGATCACTCCCCCTCCTTTACTCTGGCACGTAGCAGTACAATGAGGTGTGAATAGTCTAAATAAATCTCTCTTTTTATTTAACACTGAGATTAATATATAGCAGATTTATACATCGCAAGATGAGCCCTGGTCTAAGGTCAGATTCATTTTGAGCAATCTAAAGGCTAAGATCAGGACATGGGTGATGTTTGTCTAATTGACACAGATCAGGGGTGTGAGCAAATGCCCATCTTAGTGAGTGATACAGCCCAGGCAACCGTGGAAAGCAGGATTCAGGTTCATTCACTTTCAGTTCTAACTAATTGGATAATGGATTTGGCATAACCTTAGTTTACAAGAAACTTGTTTAAGAAATGTTTTCACCAAAAGAGTAACCTATTAATTGTACTGGAAGTAGAAACAATACTGTATGCATCCATAATGAGCCTTAAGGGACTATATAAAAATGATTAGAGAGGGGGAGGTCAGAAAACGGGGAGGGTTGTGGAATTTTTCTGTCTGCTGAAGGGAGGGTAGCCTGACTTGTTTTGGAGGAGCAGGCAAGAGTTTGTTCAATTTTTTCTCACCCGATGTTAAAAGGTTATGGTACACCATCTTAAATTCTTTATGCTATGCTTCTTTTAGTTACTAATGATAAATCAAATTGTACCAATTATTTTAGATTATTTTGAGATATTGCGGGAGGGTATTGCAGTTTTTTTTCTAAGTCAAGGAGAGAGTCCAAACAAAATATCAATACCCGCTGCAGATATCAGCCCCCCCTCCCCCCACCAATCATTTTTGTACAGTCCCTAAGAAAAACAAATGTATTAATTAAGCGAAACTGTACTTCAAATGTGTTGTTCTGTGACTTTGGTCCATTGGTCCACCTTACCCATTATGAGAATGGGAACAGACATTAAACTCCACATGATGGTGAGTGTTGTTCTGTTTATGTCTTACAAGTTGTTACGATATCCCAGCAGGTAGTTAGCTGTTAGCTGCGGCTCCTTTAATTGCTGATAGAAGCTAGATTCAAGAAAACTTAAGAGGATTTTGAGGCTCAAAGTGCGTATCTACTAGGGTATGTTTCCAGTGTGTCAGCCTATCACAGGCAGCGGCAGTGTTAACTGGCAAAATCGGCGGGAAAACCTAAATGTAGGCGTCAAAACTTAAGAATTTCTTTTAAGTTGTTTCTGAAAAATCTACAGTATTGGATCCAAACCAGTGCCAAGTTTGGGTTACAAAAAAGTTATACTTCGAGTAATGCAAGCCACCTATAACTACATAGTGTATATACTTTAATATTAAAGGGCTAGCATACACACAAAAACTCTCATCAGATAATGTAATGTAATAGGCCTATTCCTAAAAGTTAGTTTCATACTGTTATTATGAATGTGTAACACATTTCATTGAAGATTATAAGAACAGAATAAGGCAACTAAAACGTTTAAATGCTAAAATGAAATATCCCAGAAACTGAATAGCAGGCTGTTTTAAATATCTATCAAGACTTATTTTCCAATCAGCTAAACTGAAGTTGATTTGAACCCTGGCCCTTGGGTGACGTTTGAGCACTAGCTACCACTGCACCAACGATGGACTGAAAGTGCATATACAGCCATTTTCTCACAGTAAAGCATCAACACAGATAGACAGACATTCACTCACCAAGAAAATCAGATGCAAAGTAATAGCAACATAATGAATAATCATAAAAAAACCCAGCTTTGTTTCTCTTCACTTCGTGTCTTGCTTTACATCGCTCACACCACGAGTCTTTTATAAACAGACCATATATATAAAAAAGAGGACTTAACGGTAGCAGTCTGTCACATGATCACGGTTTTAACCCCACCTGCAAACTCATCCACCCTAGAAGAAGCATAACAACAAACACGTGGTGCACAACTAAAGCAACATCAACAACATCAAAAACAACATGAGTTTGGGACTTCACACTTTAATCGTACAATTTCAGTATTTTACATTCCACATGTGGACATATTCCTGCAGGGATTGTCGTCTTTCTCCACCAAAGAGTGCTAGTATGAGTAGGTTTCTGTCAGTGTGTGTGTGTGGGAAGGGGATGGGGATGTAAATTAGAGAGCGGATTGAAAACACAGGGACTGGAATGGGAACGTTGAGGAATGGAGATGGAAGGATGGGAAAAGACAGATGTTAGGATGAGAGAAAGGATGTTGTTGAGGAAGTAGACGCAGTTTATTTGTGGAAAACAAGTTGCATGAGAGTTGAACTGCATCACAGAGCTATGCTGCAGAGCTTAGCATCAAGTTCACATTTTAGTTGATTGTAAATGTAACATAAAGATGAACCCTAACTCTAATCTAAGAGACAGAGAGAGAGAGAGTAAGCACAATTCTGTGGTCACTGTGTGGAAAAGACGGAGACTTTTCGGGTTTTATTTTGCAGCTTGGCTTGGAAAGCGATATAGGGTGTACAGGTAGTAATACAGTGTGCAACTCTGATGAGTCTCAACATTGCTGCTTTTGACTCTGTGGCTCTTAGAATGGGAGGCATCTCCATTTGGCTTTGCATGCAAATATTGCCTTGTGTGGCAACACCCAGGCCATGTTCGAACACGCAGAGCAAATCCATTTTTTATATTTTGAATTTAGATCCATCTTGAAGGAAAAGAAGAAGAATGCACAATGAGGAGGTACGGAAGCTGTAAAAGTCAGAATAAGCACTGCATGTCATTGGTTTGTTGCGGCGTCTCGAGTTGTTGGTCATGCGGAAAACGTTTCCTTCGTCACTGTGTGCCCAGTTGCTTTGTCACTATGACAAATGAATCTACTGTCCACACCCAAATTCAAAAATGATGCTGTTAACAGATCAGATTTAAAGGGCTGATTGGATTTGCCTGTTGTCTGAACATAGCATTATGATAGCTAGCGGTGATGTCCAGGTAAAATGGCTTTTTTGGTGAGGAGGATGGTCACTGACTATTGGTGTGTCTCTCTGCTGTGCTGGTGCAGCTGATCATGGCTGAAGGCAGTGTGCTCTGTGGTGCTGGTGTGGTCGTTTTTTTTTTTTAAGAGTACAAGGGGGGAGGATTTCTCCAGTGATCATTTGGCTGAGAGAGAGAGACAGACGGAGCGGCTGTGCTGCCAGCTCAAATCTAAATCTCAACTTATCAAGCAAAACCTGATCTCATGTTTGTAGTCCCAAAATGGGGGGGGGGGGCTGCATTTCTGCTTGAGGTACTTCTTGTCTGCTATATGAAGTGATTTAGAGGTGGTTAAACTATGAAGGCAAACAAGCATCATAATGCAATATGACGTCAACTGCACACAATGCGTACATGTTATATTAATACAGTTGGGTGAACTGAGTTCTGACACCCTCTGCTACATGACTGGCCTGACAGATTCATGATCTGACTTGAGCTGGCAGCATAATTTCAGCCACTGATAGCTCTAATGCCACATACAATAACTAACATGTATATATATCTATAAATATATGCTTCTGTATACCGTATATACTGTATATTTGTATTACCGACCTCTGTGAGGCACATTAACACGTCAGAATTACTAAGCCAGCGGCTCCCTGTCTGAGCCATGACCCGGTTGCAGCATGGCTTTCATTCACAGTGATGGTGAGCAAAGTACGGTACAAACACAGCAGGCCTGGAGACGGCGGGTGTGACACTGTACTGCTTGATCATCCTATTGCTGTGTGTGTGTGCACTGCTGCTGCTGCTGTGTGTGTGTGTGTGTGTGTGTGTGTGTGTGTGTGTGTGCGTGCGTATCCCTGTATAATCAGCGCTTACGGTTCTATTATAATACCCTGCAACAAAGATTAGTAACACTGAGAGTGGCGGCTCCTGAAGGCCAGGTCACAGTCCGTGTTGGTTTCAACAGGTAATCGAGAGATGAGATAACGGACTGTGTGTGTTTTTATGTGCGCGAGAATGTGTGTGAGAATATTGTTAAGACTGCTACAGAGACAGGAAAGATGTGGAGGAAGGGGATAAAGGAGGGGGCTCAGGGCTACTAAGGGATACAGACATTGTGGTTTTAGTGCAACAGAAAAAAACCTGATAGTTATTTGTAGTGGATGGCAATTTGGGATATGGTTGGTGGAGCTTATTTCAGCAATTCATATTGCAAGTTTCTGGGATAGGACAGTCACTCAAGAAAGTCTTGAATGGCTCAGAGTCCATTTCTGCTCCAACGGCGAGGGAAGGGTCTGAAGATGTACTGTAGGTGCGAGACCAAGGGTCCATTTGCTTGCTTGCTGTTTCCCTCCCCTCGTACGGGATGAAACCATATCCACAGGTGAATACTGCTGACTCACTCGCTGTTTATTTACCTCCCAGTCACCACCCACAATAGTGGCCTGACCCAATCGGGCAAAAATGGCTTCCACTGGAGTCCTAGCTTCCAGCTGTCGTTGTCCCCTGGCAGTTCAATCGGCACGCTGTCATGTCAAAAATTCACCCCAGCCCTCGCTGTCATTTCAGGTTGCCAAATAAAAACAAAATCCAAAGTGACTGTTGGTCCCTCGTGGTGTGTGATAAAAACGAAAAAAGGGGAGAAAATGACAAAGTCTGCCATGTCAGCTGTCAGCGGTTGATCCATGGCCCGTTCAAAAGACCTGCTGTACACTCAACGGGTCCATGTTGGCAACTCATTTGTGCACTGTGTATGCGTGCATGCATGGTAGTGGGTTGCAGACGGAGGGGCAGCTGCACTGAGATGGGAGGTGAGGTAGAATCTGTCGGTTTCAGGCTGGACTGCAGAGGTAAGTGACAACGTCCCCCTCCCACCACCGGCACCACCGCTGAACCTATCACAACACAGTGGGGAGGTGAGGAGGGGGGGGTGGGGAGGTGAGGACGGGGGGGGGGGGCTACGATGCAATTGACAGGCTCCAATGAAAAGACGCACTCACGTACACACACACACACACGGAGGCAGGAGGTGCAGCCCAGTGGTTATTTAGTGTAATATGTGTGTGTGTGTGTGTGTGTGTGTGTGTGAGGTAATGAGAACAGGAGGTATGTGTCGGAGAGGTATTCTAGCAATATATATACTATATGTGAGTACTCTAGATTACGCGTCAGTGGTAATGAGCTTGTAACCTAGCTGCACTAAGCACAGTAAGTGACACTGTACAATAAAAGTAGTGGAAACACTTCCTATGTAGCCTACAGCGACAACACACTTTACTTTCAAAATGCTCAAACTGAATCATAACAAAACAATTATTTTTACAATCATTATAATCATAGTCATCAGTGTCTAATGGACATAATAATGCCCACAACAACTGTCATAGAATGCGTTATAATGTGTTACGCGGGTATAAATAATACATTATAGATAAGGGCTTCATACAAAGTGTTCCCACTGTAACGTCTAACACCAGCAGAGAGGTACGTGGGTAACTGAGGACTGCATGGCTCCATGTTTTCTCAACAGACTACCCCCATACACACAATCAACGAGGAAATACATTTTACATGAGGTAAGAGTGTAGGGCTGTGTTTTGTGCACGTACATAATGTGTGTGTGTGTGTGTGTGTGTGTGTGTGTGTGTCTCTGTGTGTACGTGAGACAGAGAGAGAGAGAGGTCAGTACGTGAGGGAGGTAGGTGGACAAAGGCTCACAGGGCCTCGGCGGACTGAGGGGTGGGCTGCAAGCGCAGACGGAGGACGCCATCGCAGTTAGGGAGGTGCACAGGGGAGAAGGGCGTGTGTAAGGGCTGGGGGTGGGGGGGCTGACTGAGGAGCTAATGGTCAGTTCCCAGAGATAAAAAAAAAAACTACACTTTTCTGAGGTGAGAGGTGGGTGTGGTGGGGTTGTAGAGACATAACCAAGCCCCTCAGTTTGCATTAGTGTAGGAACAAAGTACAGCTGTTTGTCCATATAGGTGGCAGAGGAGTTAATTAATGAGGTTTGTGTTTGCATATATGTATACTGTCCATGGCAGTGTGTTTGGAATTTCAATCTGTGAATATCAAATGTTTACAACTTTGTACTCTGTGTGTGTGTGTTCCCCTCAGAATGGCAAAAAACAAATCCAGATTGTCAGTGTGTTCCTCTCTGGTGATGTCGATGTGTGTTTGCTGGTGGCAGGTGGTGGGTCTTGTGGGTGACAAAAAAACAAAACAAAATGTTTACAGGGCACAATCCCACTGAAAAAAAAGTCTTCCTCTTCCACCAAAGCCACCCCAAATTTATGTCCTTCTGTGTCGAGGGTTCTTTTACGGGGTGCAGTGGTTTCAAGGTTCTTTAAGTCACACTTCCTGGTCCTCGAAGACTTCCAGGAAGAGCGGGGGAAAGAGTTCGTTGGGACACTCCACCTTCATATGTAGGAAGCGGCTGGCGTGGCAAGCTCCGATCATGCGCAGGTCCGTCACCTTCATCAGCAGCTTGGGCCAGAAGTGGGGAATGTTGTGCTTGCGGTAGTTGATGTAGTGCTCGAACGCAAGCAGGTATGCCTCTTGGCACTGCTCGATCTTCTCCATACTGGTCAACCCCGAACGGTCTGGGGTGATAAAGAAGAGAGAAAGAATTACATTGCAGCTTATGCAACATTTCCACCTCATCTTGAAGCATCTAAAGATTGTGACGTTTATGTGCGCTCCCGAGTGCCTTGCATCTCTTCAGCTCCCCTACAGCGCCAACAGTGTGCAACACTAGCTAACGTTAGCTAAGAAATTGAGTCTGCTAACCTCAACAAACGACCAGCACCCACCACAACACAAAATCTAACACAAAGTCCACAGAGGTTGCTTGCTAACAGGGACGAATTGGTAGCTAGCTAATGTAGCAAAACTGTCTGTACTGTCTTGAGTGGATAACGTCAGCTAATTCATCCAGACTCCCGGGGCAGATCTGGCTAGTAAATCACTTTATCAGCTAACGTTACGAAGCAACCAATGTCAGATCCATGCAGCGTAACTAAGTTACAGCTAGCTGGCTAATTGGCTAGCTAGTGCTCTTTTAATTATGTCATCTTGTTGGGCTCTCTTCTTCTGCCATGGTTTAATAGCACCTGACTGGAGAATTAGCGCTGCCAACTACTGTATCAATGAACCCACTAATGTGCATTTTTTTAAACCAATTTTCTGGAAATTTGTGCTAAATTTGGATGGAAACTTAAACTTAGACTATAGCCAGCCTCTTAACCTAACCTTAAAGTTTTGTTTTTAGGAATTTGGGTGAAGAGTTGGCTAACATGGAGTGCAGTAGCTTGCAATAAAAGAAGGAATTTAACTTGTGGGTGATATTGTGTGTGTCCTTCCTACTATTGTCTGTCCACTGTGTCTATAACTGCTTGTGTCACGTACTCAGCTCTTGTCCTAGACTGCCCATCATTTCAATTGACAAAAGAGAGAATTAAAATGGACATTTATGTAAAAATGTTCTTTATGGTGGGAATGTATTTTCCCTTAAGTGTAAAATCTGGAATTAATACTCAGGATGCATCAGACTTTCTGCTCTAAGAGCAAAGACATCCACCAAACATGGGTGTCGTTGTGGCGACGTTCCACAGACAGCGACTGTCTAGGAATTTGTGTTGTGCAGTGATGGGATTAAAGGCAGATTAGACAAGATTATTGTCAGTCAGATTGTTTAGGTGGTATGGTAATGGAAATTAAGCTAAGACACCCTTGAAAGATAGACTATAAATGCGGGTATTGTTTTAGACCATGTTGATTCCATACTGTAAATACAAGAGTCTGGATTGGGTGTTTATGTTCCACTCTGATATTTGCCACTTTCTATCCCAGTGTGTTCATTTGGGTCAGAGTAATAAAGTGATCCGTTTTAATTCTATGGATATAAAAAATCTGTAGTTTATCCCATGACTGACTGCAAATAATCAAAAAATATACCTGTAATTTATTTATCAGGAATTAAAAATCAATAATTTTATACTTAAAAGTTAAACTATTTTGTGAGTAATGGTTTTAATTCTAGTAATAATCAGCAAAATGCCATATTTTCAAAAATGAGAATGTGTCGGCTAATTCCCACTTAAATTTTGAACAACCTTCAAAGTGATGTCATGATGATGTTATTTTCTCAGACTTGACAAGTTCCTCCAGAGCCCCAGAAGGCATTACACAGCTGCTGCCACAGGCTGAGCAGCACTCAACATGACTAATAAAATGAACTGGATGTTTTCTCCTTTGAAGTGGCAACACACACAACCCCCTTGTTCTTACAGAAGGTGACCTGGTGTAAAGAAAAGACATTTTGTTCATGTGAAAAAGTAAAAAGTGAATTATGTGAACCAGTTAAATGATCTGAGCTCAGAAGCAGCAAAGCCTTCACTCGATATATTATTTGTCAGTTATTAAATATTTTATTATGTTTTTGCCAGAATCTTTTATTCTAAGCTAGAGTCAAACTCTGCTGACTGTAAAAAAGCAAGGTGAGAGTCGGGAAAAACAAAATACTAAAACAACTATTTAGTTAGTAATTAGTAAAACCAGCAATAATGGGAATGTGAATAATAAAACTATTTTAGTTTAAATATTGAGATCACACAAGTCTATACATACATGATAACATTACTTATTCCTCACCTGAGCTCATGAGCAGCACGGCCTGCATCAGAGCCACCTCCGAGTCATCCAGGTTAAATTGAGCCAGGCTCTTGCCCAAATCAAAAATGGCGTCCGACACCACGCCCAACCCGCCGTTCTTCAGCTGCTCACGTTTCACGGCCATCTCTCCGTTTAGTGTCAGCGTCTCGCTCTCTGGATCGTAGCGCACAGCGGCACGCAGCGACATGATCTCCATGCAGCAGCCCTTCAGCAAGATGATCTGGTCTTCACAAGGCAGCTGGGAAACACCATAACATCATATGAGGTCATCAGGAAATAATATGATTTTTTTTAACTACCATGTACTGACTTTGGTGATAGACTGGAACCCACAAATATGTTTGAGTTAAAAGAGATATAAACACACACACACACACACACACACCACCCACTGAACCTACCTCCGAGAACATGGGTAGCTTCTTGGCAAAATCGACGACGCGCGTGATGGCGGGGGTCATGATCTTGGTGAACTCGCTGAAGGCTTCCAGGTCCACCTTATCTCCGTCGGAAGAGGGCACCATCGGACCCTGACCGATATCATCTGACTAGAAACAAGACATCACACGGGAAACATTCATTGGTAAAATGTCAGAAGGAAATGCTAATATCTGAGCGTTTGCTGAAGGAAGACCGTGAGCTGTAGGATCGGATAGCTTGTGAGCTGACATTTGAGCTTAGATTCTCTTAACACTTTTTTAACATAACTTTCTTTACATTTCACAGTTTTTCCAAAGATTGTGGACTGAAACAAGAACTAATAGAAGAAAATCCTGAAATTATAAAAGCTTTACAGACTTGCAAAGAGCACAAAATATCATGGTGTCCACATGACAACAGTCTGGAACCAACTTAAATACCACTGGCCTGTAAAAGACAGTACGGGTAGTAGACAGGAGAGCAGAGTAAATTAGAGGTTAAAGCCTGTATTTGAGGAAGACCTCATGTGAGTTTAACAGGGTAATGTAAAGATAATTAGATGAGCCATTTTGCAGTACAATGTGGACAAATGTAGTTTAGGCTACATATAAATAACAAAGGCTGCATGTAAAGATGGACAACGCGTCTACTTCTTCCCACAAAAATGAAGCCAAAATATCCCAGATATGAGAGCTGCCATCTTGCACTGGTGACATCATTTGGAGCCAGACTCTGCACAGCAGACATATCAAGATCCCGCCCATACACCCGCCTGAACCAATCGCGAGCACACTCACAGTTCAGTCAGACAACTCACGTTTTAAATGTTTGTTATAGAGTTTGGCGTCTAGACTCCGAGCTCATTACTCCCCGCAGATATGTTTCCATAGAGATATTGGGGAGTGATGAGCAAATATCTTAAACCCCCTAGCTGGAGCCTGCAGGTGGATGCTGGGGTGGTGGTGGGGCTGAAAGAACAGGCAGCAGTACTGATGCAGGGCAGCAGTGGCACTGACAGGCAGAGGGAGAGTTGCACAGGTTTCCATTCATAGCTACACAGCTGATCCCTATCCTGTTTTGATCAAAATGGAACTTGAGCGCTATAAAAGACAGGAAACATCTTTAGGCAACACATCTACAGTAAGACTTTATCAATCACTAGAGGGAAACTTCGGGGTCATCAGCAGGATGTCAGGATGAAGGATGAGAAACCTAATGAAGTATAAAAAAACAATTCCAAATGTCTACAATCATGTACTGACATTTAACAGTGACGTGGTTTTTACAAGATTATGGACCAGAATGTACCGCTCTATTCTGGCTGCTGTCATTAATGGATTTTAAAATACTACAAATAGTGCAATCAGACAGTTTTCTTAAGTGAACTTAAGTGCCGTCAGTGCAGGTTTGAGATATCTATTTAAATATGCGCTCTTTTGCAATGTAAGCAGAATTCTTAAGTGATTTTTCCTGTGATGTTACTTTCCAAAGTTTGGTTTCAGCAGATCACAGCCAATCCAAAGTGCAAAGCAGTGTAGCTGCTGTAACAGACAGCATCTGTGCTCTGATTGGCCTTTGCCTGCTGTGTCACTTGCTCCCAAATATGGAATCTGCCCTGTTCTCTTCGTCCACATCCTCCCCTTCTCTGTTCACCTTGGACTGGCCGTCCCCCCTGAGCAATTTTTCAGCAGACCTTCAAAAAACTGTATTTGACTGTAAACCTGCCTTTGCCTTCATGGAACGGTTGCCTGGTAACTGTCACCTGACCTTTGCCTTAAGGTAATCATCGGCACATGCATCTGCACGTGGCACCGATCACATGGGACGGCACAGAGCAAGTTGCTGATGAAAAGCAGTCCTGTCAAAACGGTTTCTTTTGAAAATGAAATGAAAGTCGCTTTCTTTCATGTGTTTGATTTTTGAAGTGGAAACAACTTTCAACATACTGTGGGCGGTTTGGAATAATGAGCTACATAAAAGGAGGACTGAACTACTGCGTGCATACGGCAAGTAATTAATCAAAATCAGGAAGACAGATTCAAGTGTGATGAAGGCTTTCATGCTGTGATCCTAAAGAGTATCCTGATTTAGATGCCTATTAATAAAAACATGACATAACTTTTCTTGGTGAAGTTTTTGTTACGCTTTCATGGATTAGGTAGAGGAGGCAAGAGCTCAAAACAAATTGAGCCCTGTTTTTTGTTATTTTTTTGTGCCTATATTTGTTTACATTTTGGCAAATTGGCACCATTAAAAGTAGGCCGAATTAGCTATTAGCAGTTTCTGTTTGCAATGTGCCCGAGGACGTACTGACAACTATCACTGGATTACTTCGATGCTGAATAAAACTTAAAAACACAATGATTTTCAGGCAAGTTCTGGAGTAATAAGGCGTGGATCTTTTTTAATGATTTCTAAGTGAATTTATGGAGGTTTATTTGTGATGGACAAACAGGTATAATGATATCCTCGGAAAGTGTAAGTTACACTGAATCTAAAAATATGCGTATCATGTCAGTGTGTTCAGATTTTACTGAGTTATGACTGCGAAAATGAGTGCGATTTTTGGTGCAAATTGCGGCAACTGAGCACAAAGGATTTTAAAGTTTGTTTTGCCTTAATGGGTTGTGTGACTCCCGCCTTTGCTGCTGCTGCAGTTGTTGACCATGTTGATAAATGGGCCAAATCAGTTGGCTAAACAAGATGACTAACTTCCCGTAGTTTTTAGAACATCCACATGCATCTCTCTTTCATCTCAAGCACTATCTTTGCCTCATGTCTATTCCCCCACGGAACACTCTGAAAGTTTGAAAACCTCTGATTTACAGTAACTAAGAATCTAAAGGCTATGTCACAGCCATGGGACTATCACATTCAGATTGGAATTTAAATCGGAACCACTTTCTATTGCATTTATATGCTTTCAAAGAGTATTTCATAATGGAAAGTGATGGTATGACAGATTAAAAAGTGATTTTAAATAGAAATTGTTAGAAGAACCAGAGGGATACAGGCCAGCATGATGTAAAACTTTTCTATTAATTATTACACAACAGCGCCCTGCCTGGAGGCTCTGTCTGCTCAAAATGCAAAGCTTACCAGGAACTTGCGCTTCTGTTTCCAGCTGGAGCCCTGTGCGTTGGTGTGCCGGTGGGCCTCGGTTGCCATCCTGATCAGTTCCCACTCCGCGGTGTTTGGCTCCGGCTTCGTCTGCAGTGTCCGCACCATCTCTTCCCTCTTCCTTCTCTGTCGATTCTCCTCGATGAGACGCCGCTTGGCCACGCGCTTCGACTCGTCCAGCACCACTGAGAGGCGGGACGGGGGAAGAGAGCATTAAGGCAAGTTCATACAGTGAGACTACAGTGGAGTTTGGCAGGTCTTCAATAACAACTGTAAAATGTTTTCTTTATTTTTTTTAATCTATTTGCCTTTTAATTATTGGTTTATTCATCTCTCTCCGTTTGTGTTGAGCTATTAGACATTTAGTGTCTTTTTTGGTTTGGTAATCTGGTATCTGTTTTTGTTTTCTCTGTGCCAAAGGGAAGTTAAATGCTTGAGTTTATTATTGTGTTCATGTAGTTCTCCTGACTGTGTTTTTGTCTCTTTTGTTGCTTAAAATAAAAAAAATATAACAAGACAAAGGGCCCTTTCACACCTACCTCATTTGGTCCGGACATTTCAGTTTGATCCGAACCACAATTACAAGTGTGAAACTTCCCCCGGACCATGGCCGGACCAAACAGTTGAACCTTGGTCCGACGAAACGAGGATGCAAAAGTGTGTGTGTGTGCATGTTGTGTTTTTATATACTGTATGTCTAAAGTTGTTTCTCCGCTTATTCATTAGCAGTCCTCCACTGTGAAAATTACCACAGATCACAAATATTTAAAGAACCACTGCTGCTGCAGTAAGTTAAATTTAAGCAACATAATTTAAGTGCAGTGTGGTGGAAGTGAAGTCCAGATGTTCTGAGTTTGTCTTTTCATCAAAATATCCCGAGGAGCGGAAACCATTTCCTTTATCCACAGGAGCAGCTGTACTTCTACATTAATATCATCCCCAACATGAAATTAGACGATGTTGTTGAGAGTGTGTGTGTGTGTGTGTACTCTGTTATTCCTCTCCTTAACTAGATAGACTGCAAGGCCTTGCTAGTGGCTCTATGACTTAGGTACAATGGTACTTTGAGCTAAATGCTAAAATCAGTATGCTAACATGCTCATAATGACAATGATAAGGCTAACATGCTAATGTTTAGCAGGTTACGGTTTACCATGTTCACCATCTTAGATTAGCATGTTAACATGCTAACATTAGCTAGTTAGCTAAATAGAGTACAAAGTACAGCTGAGGCTGATGGGATTGTATTTAGTTTTGCAGGTATTTAATCATAAACCAAAGTATTGGACAATTTAAGAGTTGACTTGATGAAAAGTTAAGGGATCACCAAAGGTATTACAACAATTCCTGAGGGCAACATGAATGTATGTACCAAATTGCATTGCAATCCATCCAGTAGTTGGATTGCAATGCAATCCAACCATGTAGCACCTCATGGTGGTGCTACAGGAAAAGTCAGGGGATCACCAAAGTGAGTGGGATTCAACCTTTGGTGACCATGAATGTCTGCACCAAAGTGGTGGACAGACCGACATTGCCATCCACAGAGCCGTGCCTTTAGCATGGCTAAAAATATTTCTGCCCTGTGCTTCAAAGAAGTTATATGAGCTTATAATAACTCACAGTCCATGGCCATGCCCACTGAGATGCACTTCTTAAAGCGGCACAGCTGGCACTGGTTGCGGGTGATCTTGTCGATGATGCAGCAGCCTTCATATTTACAGGAGTAAGCTGGATGGAGGTTCTTCTGGATGGTCCTGCGGAAGAAACCCTGAAGAGAGGAAATGAAGTGGAGAAAAAGAAGACAAGACAAAAGGAGCGACATTAAAATAAAGAAAGAAAAAAAGGAGCAAAAATACAAAAGAACACAGATATAGAAAGAGCATTCAGTGATTGAAGGAAATACGCAACTCCATGACCTCAAAATGAATCCACCCATTAAATGTTCTTGTGTTTTAGCACACATGAGAATTAGCTTAAAACAAGTGCATTAAATGGGTTATATCACATGGCAGGCTGATGATAGCATGACAGGATCCTGCTTGCCAAGAATGGTTAAGTAATGAAGTTATGGCTGACAGAACGTCTCTCAGTAACTGCTTTTGTACAGGACAGCTGGGGAGCACTTTGATTAGAATCACACTCATCCACTTCCACACAATTGGAAGTGGTTTACAAAGACATGATTTTAAGCAGAGAAGTATCAGGATGACAGGTAAGAAAAGTTGCTCTGCTATTTTGGAAAATCCTTACAAATACATATCAGAATAAATACACTTTTTTGCATATCAAGAAAGAAGAACTTTTTTGCTGGTCACTCCCCAATCCATCCCAGCTCAAAGCCATAAAAACTAAAAAGCAGCTTCAACAATAATAATATAATAAGACTCTGAGGGAATCCCCTGCTTTTCAACATCACTCCGGGATATCAGTGTGCGTGATTTCCTGTGTGAGTACGGCAGGATAGTACGAGAATAGCTGAAGCCATTTTTAGAGACTGTGGAGAGGCTGCTCTACGGGGCGCCAATCATTGGATAATAAACCTCTGCTCAGCGGAATACCAACACCCTGCCAACAAGAGGCCTCCTGCCAAGTCATTACTGTACCGTGTAGTGTTACCTGTGATATTCGTATGCTGACTTTGTACATTTATTTTCAGCTTTGACTATATTGTGCAATAACAACAGACTTGAAAAATCACAGAGGAGAATCACATGTTGCTGTGTGTCAGAGGCCCACGTGAAGGCGCTATGAACTGATATGTTTGCTGACACTGAAGTACATTGGTTCTGTGAAACAGATGACTAAAAAAGCTTCAGACAATTCTGCCAGTGTTAGCGTTATTAGCCTCAAGGCTGGCAAAATACAGCAAAAGAAATCAAAACGTCAAGGAAGCCATTCCAAAATACTTTGGCTGGAGCCACATTTTGCAAATGAGGTGAGATGAGAAAAGAAATGTTTGTGTGTATTTTATCAGCTGTAGCTAGCTAGCCAGCTAATGAAGCAAACGTGAGCTTCATGAGTTGGTTAAAAACACTGTCTCCAGTTGACTTCTTAATTCTTAGTTTCCAGCCTTTTGTTTTAAAACAAGAACCATAAATAGACGTCTTAAATATGCACTTGATGACTACAAAAATGATATCGGGGTAGAAGACTGAGGCTAAAGCTGCATGTCCAAGGCAAAAAGTTAGCAACCTCAACCTCATGACTGTTATTTCCTTCTAACGCGGCCCTGTTTAGCTGCTTAGCTTACATGCTTAAACAAGACAGAGGTTAGACTTTTGCAACATTAAAAGTAAAAAATACTGTAAAAATACAAACAATCAAGCATGAGAATATGCTTTTATGAGGACTGTGGCGAACATAATGCCATCTCGGATAAAGAGTTTGGCTGGGGATGAGTGTAAATGTCCCCAAATCCAATAAAGAGCAGGACAGAGCCACTAACGATAGCCTACAACCTGATAGTAGCATCCAGGACGGACTTCTGCACTCTGGATGTTTTCGTCATGGAAACATCAATTTTTTTTTAATATAACCCCACAAAATAATGTAGCATGAAATACCACTGGCCATGAATGTAACTTGGGGTTAGGTTACTGTAGGTAGTAAGCTAGTTAGCATTTGCATGTTATGTTAGAGCAGATAAAGGCAACTGCCTACCTCAGTTGATAAGCTATGTTCAGGTGAGGGGCTGAGTGAACAGTCAGTTCCACTCTCATCTGCTCTGCCCTCTTGTGTCAAAGATCATTTAGTAAGAGGGAAATGTTCTACTGTACCTTGCAACCCTCGCAGGTGATGCAGCGGTAGTGGTAGCCAGTCGCCTTGTCCCCACACACCACGCACGGCTCATCCTTCTCCAAGTAGCTGGGGATGTACCCTGGAACAGAGACACTAAGAGCTATAGGAGAGGAGGAGGAGGTTGAAGAGGAAGACAGGGTGGAATGAGAGAAAGGCGAACAATGAGTACCAGCGAGGGAGGTCAGGTGGACGGTGAAGATGATGAGGTAAGATGTTGAGGAAGGGAAGAAGAGTGGAGGTGATGAGGAGGAGACGGAGGAAGGGGCTGAGTATTATCACAGGGGCCTCAATGAAGCTCCTGTGCATAGGGCCCCAAGAGACTGTGATACAGGATGGAGCAAATATAAGACAGACAGTCTTTTCTGCACACACAGACCTGATATCATGTCAGCTTATGAGGTTTACGGTCACATTCCCAGAATGCATGAAATATGCTTTTCATCATGAATTTCTTTTTGCATGAATTGCATTTTTTACATTTCATTTTTACTTACAAAGCTGCTGCTGTATTTATCGAGTTGTTAAAAGTGGAACTTTGGACCTCAGTGAAAGTGAAAATCCTTCACTTTTGCTACTGCAGGCAAACGTAATAATGCAAGATATTTATTTATAAAACAAAGAGAGTAAGAGTAGCTTGTTGCGGTCTTGGATGGCTGTGGTGTGCAATCAGTGGCAAACATACCATTTTCAGCTTCTTTTTAACTTCTAATCTTCATGACTGCAGTTGCAATCTGTCTTTTGTCTGCACTTGTGAATGTATAATGAAACATTTAAAATGCCTAAATTAAAACAAAATCAAACCAATACATAAAGTAAAATACAATACACATTATTATGTATTTCATTTTTATGTATGCATTTACTGGGTCATAATTAAATGAAAACCTTTTGTTTAAAGGACAATTATTTTAGTTTTTAATAACTGAATAAATAGTTTTTCATTGTGGCATGAATATTCCATGCCACATTAAAAAAAAAATACTTCAAGGAAATACATATTAAAAAGTTTATTGCATTTCACTTTGATATGATTTGTTTTAATCATTGTAAATCTCTCATAAATTGGTACTAAATTCCCCATATTAGATATTGTAACTGTGATGTACATCCTCTGTCAGCAGCACAATCTGTTCCCTGCTCACATTTAGTCTCCTTTATTTCAGGCAATTTCTTATAATTTCACCCGTGTTTTTAATAGTTGCTTGTTGCTAATTTTATGTGTTAATTGCTCTTGGAGATAGTCAGGATTTCAAAGAGAGAGCATTTACTTAAAAAAAGTACAAGAAGACCACGACTGAGGAAATAAAAATTATTTTAAAGAATGAACAATGGTACAGATGTAGGTCAAATCCTTGTGTCTATTCCCGCTCAGAGCATACATGTGATTAATCATGTGATCACTAAAGAGCTGCTCTTCTTATACACTTCGCTGTTAGAAAGGGATAAACTGCTTGATAAATGTGTCTTATTCGTCACTTACAGGGAAGAACTCCTAAGTTGGCTCTTTAGAGCAGAACTCTAATTCTCATAACTTCGATAAATATCGGCCATGATTTCAAAAAGAGGACAAAACACTTGCAACACTTTCTGCCAAACAAGCTACAGAAACTGGCATTACATATGCTTTTGACCTGATGCCTAATGCTTCATTGTTTGTTGTAAAGACTTTCACGAAGGCTTTAGCCTGCCCACATTTTGCTTCAAAATGTGTCAAAAAATACATTCGTTACAATTGTTGGTCATGTATGATAAGTAAAAATGAGTGCTAAATCACATTCATTTTGATCCCAAATTTGTTCTGTACTCAAGAGTCCTGTCTACAGCTCTACTCAAAGACATCTCTAAAGCTTTGGGCACCTAGGTGAGCTAATTTGTTTTCAACAAAGCCTCAGAAGGAAAATAATATAAATATAAAATGGTGAGGAGGAGATTATCATAGTAATGACACCATTCAAAGCCCAGGGGAGCCAGCTGCGGAGTGATGGGCTACACTGAACACTGGCCAAATCTTCCAGCACATCAAAAGACTGAGCGTCTTAAAAGAAACCTGTTTTGAATTGTGTTCACATGCTTGTCTGGAGGTGACAACAACACAAAGAGGCAAAGATTATAAATCCTTACCAGACATACTCTTCACCGAACACTGGCTGTTCTTACTCTTTCTCTTCTGCACATCTGGCCACCTGGGAGGGGCGAGTGGAAGAAGATGGGGAGAAGACATAAAGGGAGACAACAAAGTTAAAAGGAAGATAACATGATAACATTGTGATGAAAACGTTAACATTATTTTTCATTATCCATGAATCCGTAATTTTTTTGGTTACTCCGTTAATTGTATAATGTATTAAATCTAAATAAAACACTGAAAAGTTCTCAGAGCCAAACATGACGTCTTAAAATTGCTTGTTTGTCCAACCAACAGTCAAACTCCCAAAGATATTTAATTTGCAATGATGCATAACAGACAAAAAGCAGTGAATCCTGACATTTGAGAAGCTAGAAACAGGAAATGTTTGTCTTTTTTGCTTGATAAATGACTTACAAAACAATTATTACAATTGATACAGGATAATACAGGATAATAATAACGAATCATCAATTCCTCAGCTATCAAACACATACTTTTCACTACTGCATCCATTCTTTAATGACAGGAGAAGAAAAAAAGTTTTGTTTGCAATAAATTATTATCTCATTAACATTTAAGTTATTGTTTAAATTGTTTATTAATCTGTTGTGTTTTGTGATTATTGGATTAATGATTTAGTCTATAAAATGTTGGAAAACAGTCCAAAAAAAAAAAAAAAATTCTGAGAGACAAAGATGATGTCTTCGAAGTGCTTGTTATGTCCAGCCAGCAGTCCAAAAAAAAAAAGTAAAACTGAGATATCAAAAACTGAAACTGGTGAATGTTTGGCGTTTTTGCAGTGGGTATATTTTTCCTAAAAACAGCTGCCTGCTAGAAACAAGGCTAATGAGAGCAAAATGTGCAGGATGAAAAACAAAACTAAAAGAAGCTAAAACGCTGCAGAGCTGCAGAGTTGGGTGATAATTCTCTGTGAATTCGTCATTCTTCTCATTCTCACAGGATGGAGTCTGCATTTGCTCC
This sequence comes from Maccullochella peelii, assembly GCA_002120245.1. Classification (NCBI taxonomy): domain Eukaryota; kingdom Metazoa; phylum Chordata; class Actinopteri; order Centrarchiformes; family Percichthyidae; genus Maccullochella; species Maccullochella peelii. The sequence goes on along the minus strand of LKNJ01001102.1, from coordinate 84,142 downwards.
TGGCGTCAGATTTGGATTACTGTCCTCTCTCCCTCCCTTTTTTCTGTCTATCCCCATGCGCCACACCCCTCCCATTCCCATTTCCCCTCATAAAATCTCTCTCTCTCTCCCACTTTGGCTATTCCCCATTTGTTTCTGTCCCCTCAACTTCCCTTCTTTCCTCCCAGTCATTTCTGTTTTTCCCTCTCCTACTTCCCCATCTCTCTCCTCTCCTTTCCTCCCCAAACTTCCATCAGCAGTATTAGGTAACACCGCTCTCCTCACTCGTTCCCCTTCCTCCCTCCCTTTCTCTCTCTGGCTGTCAAATTCACTTTCCTCTACCAACAAAATAAATAAATAAATAAAAATCCTCTGACGTCTCTTTCTCAGTTCTTGCTGCTCTTCACGGTCGAGCAAACGTATTAACTTTATTGCACATGGCCAGGCAGTAACACGATGGGAAACTGTCTACTTGGGTTGCTGATCAATGTGAGGTGAGCTACCATAACAGAAAAACCCACATTATAATTTCTGCATCTACTAAAAACAAACAAAATCTTCTACAAAATGAGGGAAATACTCAAATTGTGCATGTAAAAATTGTCGTCAGGAGGTCGTGTCCACTTATGCAAACATACCAATTGTAATAACTCTTGCTGTAAGCCATGAGTCACAGCAGACATATAATGAGTACAAAAAACCCACTATAACACTACAATCTACAGTGAAAAGAAGTAGACATCTTAATAAAAACTGCGAGAAAATGTGCTCTGTGTAATTTAAAGCAGAATTAATTCATTTTTGGCCACTAGGAGGCATATTTATCACGCTATAATGTTTTTATGGTGAACGTGTTAGCAAACAGTTGCCTATTTACACATTAAGAAAATACAGAGAAACATTGTTATCCCAGTGGAAATGTCCACCTGACACATAAGTCCAGCATTCACTCTCACTTTTGTGCTCTGTTTTTGGTCTCCAACCAACTCCTCAAGGAATTATCTGGCTCTTTAACTGCCAAATGCTCCACTATGTTCACTAGCTATTTTGTCTGCGTGCTGCTTTGGTCATGGGCAGGTAGCATACAGTGGGTTTGTCAAGTGGAGTTTGGGCTGAATAATCAAAACAATGAGTTAAAAGAGTCTGAAGCACTCTGTAGAGCTGATGGTAACTGACCATTTGCTAAGCCTTGTCCCCCTTACTTTTGCTTCGCCTGTCAAGCTTTCTCGCACAGCACAGGCAGTTTACAATGATAACAATGGCAGATTTACCACTTTAAATCATTGTAATTTTTGAAACAATGCATCCTTGATTTCAGACAATGGTGGACAAAAGCAGGCGTCTCATTACTAGCTGTAATGGGTGTAGCTGGGAGATTTTATCAGCCTTAGTTAGCTAGCTAATTAAGCTAACGTTAGCTTCATGAGTTGGTTGAAACACCGTCTCCAGCTGACTTTTTAATGTTTCCAGGATTACTAGTGTGGGTATGAGCTACTTAGTCAGAGATGCTAATGTTTGGATCTTACGTTAGATTAGATAAACACACTGTTAAATACATTCTGCACACTTTTGTGCTTGTATTTTATGTTTTCAAGAGGGTAAAAAAGACACCACCATCCAAACTTGACACCTTTCATATTACTTGTTATTTTATCCATTATTATCAAAAATATAGAGTAGTGCAGCTTTAAAGGCACTATGTATTAAATTAACCCCTAACCCCTGCACCAGTGGCAGCAATGCATGCTGCTACAAAGCTTTGAATGGTGCTACAATTACATAAAACCCTGACAAATTGCGGCTTTAAATACACCACCCTAGTTACACATGGTATTACAGTTGCAACAAATGCTACAGACTACAGTTATGAAGACTAATAAAATTGTCTAAAAACAGCAAGGACATTAATACAAACTGAAACAGAGGCAAGCTCTTCCTAACTGCACTCAACGCACAGACATGTCTTACTTACTACTGTCTCTGCTGTGAACATGCGGTACAGGATATGAATGTCAGCAGTGGCACACACCCACTTTCAACACACAAAAATAGACACAGAAATATATTCACGCAAACACACCAACCTGTTGATGCAGTACGGCTGTAAGATATGCATGTTGCACCCTTTGCAGGAATATCAGAAGAAGAGAATGTAACCCAGCAGCTCTTTCTGCTGTTTCAGCCACTCAGCAGTCTAGTAGAGTCAGTACATGTGTCCCGTGCAGCCTTCTTTACATGAAAACAGACTGTTGTTGCTCCAGTTGATCAGTATAACGCTCGTTCCATTTCTTCGAGAGTATGTAAGTCTGAGTGTGGCTAACAGCAGCTTTCGTTGATCTATAAACCTCTAAGTGGAGGTCCTTAAATCCCCAGCCACTATCCTCCCAGTGACCTGAGGGCTCAAGTTGAGCCCCAGTAAAGTACAGTAGAGTTGAGCAGAGCCTAGAGCTGCTGCTATCAGCTGAGATATCTGAGGCAATAGTAGCTCTCTGTCTCAGACTTACTGCTGGGAGGAAAGGCTACTCTGTTTTCCCTCTCCCCCCTCCCTCTTTCTCTCCCTCTCTCCCTCCCTTCTAGTTGTTGTCGTCCAGCCTTCCCCCGCCACCTCCCTGTCTCCCTCCCTCCCTGTCTAATCTTTCTACTCCCAACTGCCTGACTTGTTCACTTCATCTCTTCCTCTGTTCTTTTGTTGCCTGACAAATCTCCCTGTCTCTGTCACCTGTCATGTTATTTTTACATTTTTATATTCCTGTCACTTTCACCCTTCATAACCTCTTCGTTTCTGTTTTACTCTTTTAATTTTGTCCCGCAGGAGGAAGCTAAAAAAATAAAGTTGCCTCTCTACATCCAAACTCACTTAGGCTTTAATGCTAAGTTGATTACATAACAGCAGTCTGATGCATTCTCCCCAGTACTGCAGAGATGCTTCATATCTCATCAACTGAATTAACCTGCTCTATGATCTCTTTTTGCTCCAAGTGTAATCATCACCACTTATTGTCAAGGCCACAGTTACAGCTCTATACAAAAATACCAAGAGCAGTGTTGTTGAATGATCACTAGCAGGGTCGTCTCAGGCATAAAGGCTGCATAGCACATTCAAACAAAAGTATTCCAATAGTAGCTGGCGGCGTGGCTGGCACAAACAAAAGGCTGGGTAAAAACAAAGAGGGGGGTTGGACTTACCTATACTATAGCAACTGCTGGCAGGTTTTCAATGTGAAACACCCATGCAGGGAGTGTTTAGTTTCACTGACAGTAGCTTAACAAAGATCAAAAAATGGCAAAGTACATGCAATTGGAATTAATTTGTAAAAGGGACCAGCATTGCTGTTTAGAAGAGATACTCTGAGAAAGAGAGTGGTGAGTATGACCTGACTTTATTGTTGTACTGACAGAATTAGTGCTGTAGTGCTACGTATACTTAAACCTGAACTTTTTCGAGACAGCTGATAAACATGCTCACAATGACAATGCTAACATGCTGATGTTTAGCTGGTATAATGTTTATCATATTCACCATCTTTGTTTAGCATGTTAGCATTCTAACATTTGCTAATTAGCACTAAACGTGCAAAGTACAGCTGAGGCTGATGGGAATGTCATTTGTTTTGCAGGTATTTGGGTATAAACCAAAGTATTGGACGAGTAAACATTTTGACCATATGATGGTGCTGGAATAAAAAGTCAAGGCATCACCAAATTTATTACAATCATTCAAATTTCATGACAACAATGAAAACAATTGTTAACCTAGGGACAGACAAAACAGAATCCTACAATGACAAGATGGTACACATAATGCATACCCCTGTTACTGAAATAACCTGACTAGAGAATGGCGCCCAGCCTACTAGCTACGGATGAAATTAAGTAATAAATACAATCCTCCTTTAAATAGATTTGCTTGAAACATAAAGGCAAAATACTAATCTATTACACATTTATATTTAGCTTATCTTTATCAGCTGCAATGGCAAAAGGGAATACGAGGACATCAGTACAGACAGACTGATCCAATGACTTTATTTACAGGACACAAAATCCTTGATAATGAAGTGGTATGACAAAGCAAAAACACTAAACTAAACTAAAAGTGCACCAGTAGGCACGTAAACAGACTTTTGTAATTGTTAATCCTGTAAGCATTAGATTTGCTCAACATTCTTCTTCTCTACTGCTCATTTCCAAGTAAAGGTTCTTAGACCATTAAACAATGTTGCCTGACATTCAGTGCAGTTATTAAAAACCAAAAACCAAAATCATCCAGGATGTTTAGTTTTTTCTGTATGGACTGTCAGAATAGTTTAACTCTCAGAGAACATGTGTGTTCCCTTTTGGATTCATCTTCTCTCCCTTCTTTGTCTCCTTTCATACCGCTTCTTTATTTCCTCCCCTCCCCTCACTTACGCTCATCTCTTTCATTTTACTGACAATGTCACCCTTTTTTCAGGCCTCAACCGCGCACTGACAGTTTTAGCAACACCTCAAGGTAAATTCCAACGCTAACTGACGAGCAGAAAACAGCATTGAAAATGTTTTTCTAAGGAAAAAAAAGCCAAGGTGCTGCTTTTAAATGTAGATTTCTGGCATTTTGCCGATGTTCTAATGGAGAGTGACCGCCGAGGAGTGGTTCAATGTGCTGTCGAAATCACACGGCTGTTGTTAGACACACTAGGTAACCAGCTGGTTGCAGGTGACTGATGTTGCACACTAATTCACCCAGTCATGTGTAAAAGTTAATAAGCCTCCGTGACTGTGACAAGCCTGTGTATGTCATCATATCAACAGCATCGTTAGCTTAAAAAAAGGTTTGTGGGGTCTGACCTCAGTGATTCTGAAAGGGTTCATATAGTTGCTTTCCTCTGGTGATCACACACGCACACAAATACAGACAGTGTTATGTCACTATGAGTGCTGGCACATTCACGTTGCACAGTGCTGGTGTCCAGACAACTGCTTTCCTAGAGGCCCATAAAAAAAACCGCTTGTCTGAATGGATTACAATTGTATTTTACATCAAGTAAAACCTATATATCACCTGCTAGCACAACACTCAAAATGAATGTGTATACTCATTTTGTTGGGAGTCCCCAGGAAATATGGCTTTTATTCAAACCTTTGGGGTAATGTGCTTGAATGCTTTATTGCTGAGAGCCAGACAAGAAGATTGATACCACTCTCTGGATCCTGACAGACACATCTCTCCTGCCCCGTCAGCCTTTCAATATCTCTTCAATCCATCAATGAACAGGGTCCAATCAGGAAGAGAGCCATGGCACATCTTTGTCATGAAACACCAGCATACCATGCCAAATTCACTAAAGTCTAGAAAGAGTCATTGTTGTAAAAAATCATTGTTGAAGAGATGCTGATTTCACAGCAAATCATGAGGCAATCCCTAAAAGGATGGTGCTTGGATAGCAGTCACACAAAGAAGACAATTTGGTTCAAGGGCTGCTGAAATTCGATTGCCATTTTTTCAGAGATTATTTGCAGTGCCCTCTATGTGATGGGAGCAGTGTGAGTAAACTTAGGTGTCTCCCATGATGCTGTCTGTTGTGGATGTCCCGTATGAAAGAAAGGTTTTGGACTGTGATACTGTCCTAGAAAGCAGTGATGCAGCCATTCAGGATGTTCTCCATGGCACAGCTGTAAAGCTTTCTGAGACTCTGTTGGCCTGAGCCAAACTTCCTGAGCTGCCTTAGATAATAAACTCACAGCTGTGTTACCTTAACCACAGTTCCTGAGTGTAGATGCCATGACAGGTTCTCTGTAGTGTGCACACTGAGGAACTTAAAAGCGCTGACTTTCTCTTTCTGCCTCTGTTAATGGAGGAATGCTCGCCTGTAATCCCCCACCACCTGCTTGGTCTTACTGATGTTAAGGGAGAGGTTATCTGGCCGGCACCGTTGCGACAGATCTCTTTACATCTGCCTTACAGGCCAACATGCTGTCGCTGGAGATCAAGCCAACAACTGTTGAGCTTCAGGGTGATGCTGCAGGCGTGTGGCCTTGCTCGCAGTCATGGGTCCAAACAGAGGACAAATTAAGAGTACAAAGGGGAACAAAAAACTTGATTATGTGTGTGTGTCTCTAGGGGTGCTGGGCAGTCATGTGTGGTCCTGGGGTTAGGTGTTGACAGTGGCGCACCAAAGCCCACTACACATCAGAGATGTCTTGTCTTAAAGGGGAACTCCTCTCAGAGCTGCGGAAAATCGGATAAATTGCCTCACGTCAGCGTTAGTTGGGGCTGATGACTACAAGTCTGAAAAGGAAAAAAATCTGGGGGTGTGGAGAAGTGAGCTTACCAGACTTGTGTAGCTTGAGGCAAGAGGCTACATTAGCCGCTACTAGCATTACCCACCCAAATCTCCGACCAAACTGTTGGCAGTCGAGTTGCACTGTGGCCTGATCCCGGCATGAGACACAATTACTGACTGATACATTCGGTGTCGTTCTAGTGGTAAAACATTACAACAAATAATTAAAGACTTCATTTGTAGGGAAACCTCCATTTACCATATTGAGGTATCACTTTCCAGATTCCATTCCCAAAATGACATATTTATCCACAGCTATTTGAAATAGTTTATTGCATTAAAATAAATACTTGTGGCATTCTGAAGATGTTACCGATTTCCACAACAAATCTGCTTTGAAAACTAGTAACAATTCTGAGACACAAACACCTTCTTTCTTGAATAATGCCGCGGTAAACATCAGGAAACATTGAACAGATTTATTCACGCCGTGGTATAAAAATCCCTCACTTACTTTATTTGCCTGTGTCACACAAAGAGGCTTGTGATTTAATACACAGCTGTTGGCTTGTGCTGCTTCAGCTAATAAACTCAATGTACAAGTACAGAAGGGTTACCTGAGGACAAGGCCTCACTAAGAGAGGAAAAATGGCCCTTTGAAAAGGAGTGGAGGAGGGATACAGCCTGTTTGTTCATTGTACCTACAGACCCATGCTGTTCCTGGTATATTCATCAGTTTCTTAGAAAATATACATACAGATATTTATCAGAGGTAAAAGCAGGAAGTGAGCATTCCCTAAAATAAATGCTTTTCTTTCAAGAATCAGTGCATACATATACTGACATTAAGTGATGTTTATATTCAAGTTCAATGTATAAGAAAGAGTTGAAAAGAATAATGCAATGCAATGTTTCCATGGCTACAATAACCCCCATCTGAACGTTCTTTACCATGATTATGAGTCGGACTGCCTACAGCAGTTTGAAAGCACAAGAGCTGCCACCATCACTGCTCATTTCTGAATGTCAACAGAACCAAACCAGCTTTCATGATGTTTCACTCACTAAAATGGACACTTTGTGACAAAGCTAGTCATTTACTTACCAAGGCTAACAATGATTAAGCGAGACTAAGAGTCTACAGCCGTGCTAGTGGCTCTGTTAGGTTGAATTTAGGCATAGCTGTACTTTGAGCTAAAGGCTAATGTCAGCAATGCTAACATGTTGATACTTATCAGGTGTAATGTTTACCATCTTAGCATTTTAGCATGCTAACCATTGCTAATCAGCACTAAACACAAAGTACAGCTGAGGGTGATGAGAATGTCATTAATTTTGGTTTTGGCAGGTATTTGGTCATAAACTATTGGACAAATACATTTTTGACCTGATGATGACGCTAGATGAAAAGGTAAGGGATCATCAAATTTGTTATGCCAATCCGTCCAATAGCTGTTAAGACATTTTACTCAAAACAACAAATGACAACCTCATGGTGGCGCTAGAGGAAAAGTCAGGGGATCACCAAAGTCATTAGGATACAGCTATGACTCTCTTCTGGTGGATATTGAAGATATTTCTCAAGATAAGTGAAAACTTTCACACCCTGGTTGCGCTAGAGGAAAAATCAGTCCATGATTGGACCAATAAATGTCTGCATCGAATTTCATGGCAATAGTGGTTGAGATACTGCATTCAAGTCTGGACCAAAGTGGTGGACTGACCGATTGACGGACTGAGCAACAGATCAACAGATAGAACTGTGCCGCTAGCATGGTTAAAAACATTCAGGTAGCTCTTAGTGTTGCTGACGTTGATTAAAAGGACAAACGTCGCTGGTGACAGCTGTAGCTAATTAAAGTTAAAACCATAAGTAACTTGCAAATGGGCAAAATGAAGCCTATGCATGCTAACTCATGTCTAGTCTAGTCATGTCTTTGTAAACTGGTGTGACAAAGAGCGAGTTGAGGGTTTTGGCAGCTCAAAGTGGAAGTCCAAATCATTTCAGCTCTTCGTCTTTCTGAGAAATAATGATTTCTCCATCAGCTTGGCAAGAATAAAAAATAATACCCATAAGCCTCTGGCGCCGCTGCTATGGAGAAGAGGCTAGTCAGAGAAGCCAAATCTGAGCTTTCAATTCAAAACACTTTGTTGTTGCAGTTGTGAACAAAGTGCACTACCACTGTTGCCGAAGTCATCCAAAATTGACCAAGAATCTGAAGGAGAGTTCATTTAAGTTGCAGATTCTGTAATCAGTTTTCTCAACAGGGTAATGTTTTGCTTTTGCTCGTCGTTAGCGCCGCATCCTACAGAATTTTAATCTTGGTGATTGGATGATTCTTGGAGAGTAAACTTCCCACCTTACGTTTTTAAGTACAGAGGCTTGTACCTTTGACTTTTTATTAAAGACCCAGATATTTTCTAACGCAGTTGTTCATCTTTTGATGATTCAACTGGGAGAGTTTAATGCACCTACAAGCTTGGGGAGTGCTCCAACTGTGAGTCACCTGAAAAAATTGTCTACAGAGAAAATGAATGGGACTTTTAAGCAGGAACTCAACTGCTGCAGTATGTCGAGTCTTCTCTAGTCAAAAGGATCAAGCTGATCACACCATGTCAATGTCAGTAGTCAGAATCTCCCAGTTAAACTTTCATGCATTTCATATAAATAATTTAAATTTAGCAACTTCATAGTTTTACATCAGGACCTTCAGTATTTGGAGCAAGTAGCTCATGAAAAATAGGCTATACCTGTTATTTCACTGTTCTAGATACAAATGATTATCATTTAATACCTTCTGCTATTCACCCCATTATCATTTTGTTACTTATAAATGTTGAAGCTAAATTTAAGTGGATTAAGGGATTAAAAAGGATTCAGATTTGATATTGGATTCATAATCAATGCAATGCTATAAACGCCACTCCTACTAAAAGAATATATGCCTTCAGATTAATTAAATGAATGTGCTATTTTGAAACAAGCCCGGATCTGATGGCACAGATGGTACCCCCAAAACCAGTGATTAGTATTCTACTTTAAAAATGTACAGGGATATTCCAACCATGAAAAATACAACCCTCTCATTTGCCATATAAAATAAAACCTCTAAAAGCACTTGAACAGGCAAATACATACGTATACACACACACACCAACACACACAGTAACAATCCTTCTATTTAGATGTTAATCGAATGTTGAAAGCCAACCGTCTCCTGAAATGTTCGGAAGCTTCACACTGCAGTTAATTCTGACACACACACACATGCACGCACACGCGCACCAAATTCTATTTCAGCATCCTCTACTCCAGGCTACGTGAAGCTTTACATCATCGTGTGCATGCATGTGTGTATCCCAAATGTTCCGTGACTCAGACATCGCAGAGGGGAGGGGTCAGGGCATGAGGCAGCGCTCACAAGAACACGTGCATGCTCAATGACACTGCGAGAAGCACAAGCACATGCGCACAAACACAAAGCGACAATCCCCTGTTGTTGTCACATATGGAGGCGTCCTGAGCTGTCCTCTGCTTTCTGTGGCTCCATCTGCTCCCACTGCACCTAATCCAGCTCTCTCCACTCCACTAATCCACACATACACACACACACACACGCAGTCATATGACACATGCATATATACACACACTCCTATGGTTGCATAAACATGCACGTGCACACACAAACATCTCTGCTGGCAGAAAAAGGTTGATACACCTTCATGCTCACATACACATGCATGTTCAATAATACAAACCCATCTGCTCACATGAGGATACACACACACACACACACACACACACACACACACACACACGTGCAGATGGCGCACACTCAAACCAGAGAGGCCTCTGCCAAAGCCTAATTACCTCCCCAGGAAGACGCTACTTTAACATTGTGCTGGCTCCATCCCACAGTACCTACATGAGGGTAACCATGGTGATGGCTATATCAAAGGTCATGGCATCACCAAAATCCAAACCTTTCGTTCGTATGAGTAATGTGGTAGGAGAAAACCGAAGAGTTGGCCTGATGGTAGTGCTAAGTGAAAGGTCACCAGATTTGATAGGTTTCTTTCTATCTGGAGTGTGAATGTGCACAGTGAATTCCATGCCAGTGCGACCTTTCGAAATTCAGCAGGCCAACCTAAGAATATTGAGGTACGCACAACAACTAAAGAACTGTTCTCAGGCAGAACTGAGGCCAAGTTGGAAAAGGTACTCAGAGCAACAACCTGAGACGTGCCTTGGATTACTGATAATCCGTAAAAGCAACAACAACAACAACAACAGCCCTAATCACTTTCCAACTGCATTCTTTTACCCCATCTTCTGGATATGAGCATACAATACATCATCAACATTATCAACAATACTGTAGTTTCACATTAAGTTTTAGTAATTACTGAGTAACTGTCAGGGCTTAATATACATCAAAATCCAATTTTCTTAAAAGAATAATTTCTCATTTATATCAGTTTATATTGCCCAAATCATTTATCAGAAATGTTACATATCTAACCTTCCCAACATCACTGTAACTTGGTCTGTATTTGAGAAAATCCAGCACAGAAAAAAGCAAATCACCCCTTTGTTGTGCCATATAATTTATCTTGGACGAATTACTAGGAGTCTTAATAAAACTAACCAACCAAATCTCACCAAGAGGGAGGGTTATTTTATCAATAAAATAGTGACAATTTTCAAGATTCTCAATGTGGCAGAAGTAACTCTGAATTAACCAGCTAAAGTTAGCTGTTGCCATTAACACTATCTCTTCACTTTGATGTTGTATAATAAGCCCAGCTCACAACCCTGCCTAGCTAGTTAGGTAGGTAGTTAGTCTGTGTCTGCAAACTGCATTTATTTATAGCAGCAGCTAGATAGTTGGTTGATTCAGAATGACTTTTGCATTGTTATTGCTCTAGCTGACTGGCTAAATTTGGTAGCAGTTGTTGAAGCTTGCTAGCTTAGGAGGCAGGGGACATGTGAAATGTGAGAGGGCGTGAAAGTGAAACCTACATTACTGTATGAAAACAATGTGACATTATGAAATGCAACATGATTTAAAAGTATAAAAAATGCCACACAAAACAGACTTTTGAAAAAAGGGCATTTTGAAATAAATCTTGTGATGTGAGATTTAACTGGCTCAGTGTTCGTGTTCGCTTCTACATCGGCTCTGAACTCAGTCTCAGGGAATTTATTTAATGAAGCGGTGAGGGCAGCATGTGTGTGTGAGTGTGTGTGACGGCACGTGCCGGAGAAACAGAGAGCACAGATGGCAGCGTGACGGATTGTTCTGCCTTTCCTTTTACCTCTCCCAAAAATACATTAAATGCACTGTATCCCCCCCCATCTATCCCCCCATCCAGCCTGACAACATCCCTTTCTTGGATTATTTATATAGCTTATGCTGCACAACCACTCTTAATGATTGGTTCATTTTCTATTCTTCTTTTCATTAAAGCATCAAGTTACTGAGAAAAGTATCTAGACCTCTGTCCATCCTTGTATTGAATTTCTCATCTCTATAATATACAAAATGTCATCCAGTTGTATGATGTGAAGTCCTACATAGTGTCCGGACTGTGAGGACTCAGATGATTTGAACTTGTGTACTTTCATGCATCAATCCATCCATCCATGCCTGCAGCTATTCTTTCACTTCTGTCAAATCCACAGTTAATCTCTGCTCTCCTTTCATGTTCACATCAAAGATGCACACACACACATGCAGTTGTACAATCCATCACATTTCGGTTAACACTCACACACTCTGTCTCACCCTTTCTCATCTCCCTCTGAGGAGTTGCTATCCTGCTTGTTGGACATTGGCTCCATGAAGCCTCAGTCCCGTCCGGCAGCCAATCACAGGACAAGGAGGCGGACCTTGACCTCGCCAGCCTGCTCAGCATTCGCTGGCGGCCCCTTCAATAGACAGCCATCTGAGAATCTGGGCGGCGATTGGCTGGGAGGAGCACGGTGGGCGGGACATCAGTGGAAGCAAAAGAAAGCTGGAGGGGCAGAGAGAGAGGACACAGTAAGAAACAGACACATTGTGACATTAACATTTGTACAAGTAAAAGGTACACTACATTTTAAATACACACTATTATAATAATACAGATGTAGTTTCTTTGCTTACCATTTAAACATACCATGTATGTTTACATGCAACAAAGACAATATTTTGAGGTTTTTCTACTTCAAAATCCCATGATTTTTTTCCAGATTGTATTTTAAGACATTTTGTTTGTGTTCAATACAGCACTGATTGAATCTAATTATGTAATCACAAGGCTGGATTTAATGTCGAAGGGAGGGTAAGTCCTTTAAAGACTGAAATTATACTAGCCGTCAGCTAAGGAAACCCTTAGCCTGCAACTGCAACCCTGCAACTAACGATTATTTCCATTACGAATTAATCGATTTATCAATTAATTATTTTCTCGATTCATTAATAAATCGATTGGTCTGTAAAATGTATGAAAATAGTGACAATGCCCATCACAACTGCCCTAAGTCTAACGTGGCGCATTCAAATCTCGTTTTGTCGACCATCCAACACATGTATGCACATTTATGTCCCATTTAATGTTTTTCTTTATTTATGCATTTTATTTATATGTTTAGTTGTTTATTTCTTTTTTTTTTAAACAATATGTTTATTGAAATGTTACCTTTTCCCCCCACAAAAAAGTTACATACATACAATTAATACAAACTGTATTAAACATCAACAATAATAACAGTACTTATAACAGTATTCACAATTATGACAGGTACAACTTGTGTTAGTGGGAAAAAGACAAAAACAATTATTTATTTCTTTATTTAAGAATTCCAGTATATATTTGTTCTTTACTTATTAAATGCCATATTTCATTATTTATGTATTTATTTCATCATATATATATTTATTTATTGATTGATTAAGTCATTTTTCATCCTCCATACATCTGGCCTAGAGGCCGAGTTACACAAAACTGCCCAGCTCGGTGGGAACACAAACAGAGTAACCCTACAGGCTTTACTCAGGATAAAGACGCCCAGGGTGTTTGATGGTTTAGTTCAGTTTGTCACCAGGCTTGCAAATATAACAAACAAGACTTCTGGAGGTAAGTCATTAAAGGATGCAAATGTCTTGACTTCATTTTGCAGATTTTGCGTAACAGTGAAGGAATTTCTTCAGTTTAGACGGAGACGTGTTTTTAACACACTAAGTTCTGAAATCTGATCAACTTCCACTTAAACACTCAAAACAGAGGTCAGACTCTTTGACCTTATTCATTGTTTCATTAGCTCATTACATTGATGCAGACTGCAGAGAATATCGTCTGCTTTCACAATACGGCCTCTGTGTTCACTGTTCCCTGTTCACCACTGCAATCCTGCATCTATTAGAGGAAAGACTCCAGCTAATCGAATTTACTATAAGCTACTTACAAGTCCTCGGAAAGGAATTTAGTCTTCATGGCTGCTTTTTTTCAGCTTTTTATTCCCCCTTTGTGGCTAAAGGTTACAGCTACAATTAGACCGTGCAGATAAACAGTAAAGGCATCATGAAATGTAAAACGGTACGATAAAGAAAAATATTGTTCTGTCATGCCAGGAAGGCTCTAACACATGCAAGTCAATGCATACGCTTGTTTGTAAAGCTTGAGAAGATTGTTTTTCTCTTCATGGACCAATGAAACTGAACTCAAGAAGTTTGAGTGCAAAAAACTGCAACCATGATGATTTTTGGTGAGATTTTGAGGTGGTTTTCTTAGGTGTCGTTTTTAGTGAGCTAGCTAGGCTGTAGGAATGGCAATGTCTGTTGGTGGATCAGTTCTTAAATCATTTAACAGCTACTGGATAGATTGACAGGAAATTTTGTAGAGACATTCATGGAGGCTGAGTTTGGTGATCCCATCTAGCACCACCCTGAGGGGAAGTAAAATGTCTCAACAATTGGTGGACAGATTGCTTAATCTTTATTTATTTATTTATTACAGATATTCATGTCTCCCTCACGATAAATTACTGAACTTTTGGTGATCCTCTGCACCATCAGGTCAAACTTTTATTTCGCCCAGTACTTTGGTTTATACCCACCTACCTACAAAACCAATGACAGTCCCTTGTGTGTGTGTGTGTGTGTGTTTGTGTGGAAAGAAACACTGAATGTAAACACAAGTTTTGTCTGTGTACAAGAAAAACTCCTTGTGGGCATCTTTAAGAGAAAAACATATTCATTAAGTACATACAGTAACTATACCTGTAAAAATGGAGGCAAACAATAATAGCTGTGCAAGCCAATACAGTTTCATACAGTGCTAAAATGCACTTGCATTCTTTAATTCCCTCTTTATATAGTCATTTTCATTGTTACTGCATGGGACACAAATGGTGTACCCACAAACAAGGTTTTCACAGGAAACAATAAATGTAGTGGACGTAATGTGGAAGATGATATTTGATTTTGAGTATTGTTGATTATTGGCAAACAACTACTACAATACAGCTGGTACTACTACTACTAATACTTTGGGGCTGATGCCAATAGCAATATTTGGGGATTAGAAGAAGAAGAATTACTTTATTATTAATCATCTTTACACTCTGATTTGTATTTTATTACACACACGGGAAACCTATATGTGTGGATGTGGAGAGATGTCAGAGTGATAGGTCGCCACAGCGCAGCATCGCAGAAGAATCCTTTAAATGTGTCAACTCGCCGTCACTGTTACTTTCAATAAACCTATACTATAATATAGCTAAAAACAAAGACCTGCGCCTCTTCATGTTTGAATAAAACCATCACATGTTTTGCCCCTCCTCAGCTGTATGCATATTACCATGCGAGGAGCAGAAAGTACCAGACGATGGCACCAGAGTCTGGATATCATTGTGACCTGGGCTGACCTGGTTCCTGCACAGAGCCCGGCTTTTAGAGACGGTTCTCACATCATTTAGCATCACCACAGGAAAAAACTGGAATATAGTCACCCATGAAGAGTGGCCGATTCCCTTAAGATTGATTTAGACACTTAGCAAAAGTTTTTAAGGATTTTCATGCATATTTGTACTTGGACAACTATGTGCATTAGTCAGACTGCTACGGTTCGGAATCAATGTTCAAAATAATAACCTGTAATGCAAATACTGCTGTTTTAGCCTGCAAGGAGTTCCAGATGGGTTATTGGGGTCATAGAATATTACACTTACTAACTAAACTTTCTGGAACATGTTGTATTGTCATGAGTACACCCCAAAGCTTTTGTGGTCCTTTGTAGGTGTACACAAAAGCACAATATCATTTGTATGAAATTATTTTTAGACATAAATAGTCATCTTGGATTGAATATATGTGGAAATGTCAGAAAAATAATTTCTTTGAAAAACCTCATTGTAGGTCTGCCACTAGCGATTATTTTCATTATTGATTGACCTGACGATTATTTTCTTAATTCATCTATAATTCATGTATAAAATGTCAGTAAACTGTGAGAAATGTCCATCACAACTTCCTGAAGTCCGAGGTGATGTCTTCAAATGTGTTGTTTTGTACGACCAACATGGTAAAACCAAATATACGGAATTTACACCAACAGAAAATCAGAGAACATGTGGAAATTCTTCACATGTGAGCAGCTGGAAGCAGAGAGGGATTGGCATTTCCGACTAAATATAAATTGACCGATAATTAACCAAAATTAATGGAAGTGATAAAAAAAAGCTGCAAACCTTCAAATTTGAGAAGGCTTGGTGAGAATATTTGCTTAATAAATGAGTAAAACGATTAACTGATTATGAAAATTGTTGGTAATTAATTTTCTGTTAATGGACTTATCATTTAATGGACTTATTTCTTCAGTGCCAATGCCACCAAGGGCAACTCTAATGCTCTTTTATGTGTTTTTAATTGTTTTTGCATGGTAGTGGAGTTCTGTGGCAGAGGTGTGAGCTACATACTTTACTACTTTAAAGTAGGATAGGATAAATTCTGTGTTTCGGGTTTTTGTATGGGACTTAATAATAAAAATAGAAACCCTTTTTAAGATACTTTTGATGCTGCCTGGCATCAAACCCAATGAAAATAAAGAAAGCTGAGCAGCTGTGCTCCACTTCTCCAGATGTGACAGTAGATGGCATCAGAGTGTGAGAGATCAACTAGAACAACATGCACACACACATCCAACAAGAACAAGAGAAAGGCTTGATATTATTTGATATACATAAGACTTGATTTCCACTTGTGACAATAACTATCAATTTTAGTTGGAGTGCTTCCAGGACCTCAAAGGTTTATTCTCTCTAAACTGTTTTCAGATCAGGATTTGGTGTTAATGAAAACAAATACAAGTATGTGAAATAAGCAAGCAAATAGAGACATTTCTAATAGTATATATAAAAATGAATGGGAATTAGAGCTCGGAAAACTTAGAGTTAAATGTGGAATGAAACATATAAGAATGCTCATACCATTACTAATGCAAATACTTCATAAGTAATCAAGACTACCAATGGAAAATTATCAACAGATACTTTGTAAGCCCAAACTAAACAATCTGCAAACTATTAACATGTTTGTTGGGCATGTCCCAGGCTGACTTTTGGACTGAAGGTTTTCTTTTCATAAGCTAAATGAAGTTATGGAGGTTTCCTTGCAAAAGAGTCCCAGGACTGCACTCGCTTCTGAATTTTGTGAATATTCTTTTAGCAACAGAAAGGAAATGTATAGACATGATGCAAGCAGTTAAATGGAAGTGTATAAAATGGAAAAAAAAATTACGTATAGACTGATATTACAAACGAAAACATTTGAAAAAAAGATGGCACCCATGTACTACAAATCATTGTTTAGGCCTCTGAAACAAAATGAAAAGTGAATATTTACGTTGTGTCATAATGCAACTCTAAACTGAATGAAACCATGCTCTCTTTACTATTCACTCACTTTGTATTTTTCTTTTTAAATGATTTTCTTCTTTTTCTTTTTCTTGGTGTTTGAGGAGAACTTCTCAAATCTCTCTCTGTATAAATAAGTTAATTTAACTCTGTTTTGAGTTTTAAACATGCATAGCGTAATCTACACCATTATCTGCTGTTTCTGTCCTTAGCTCAGCTTTTTTTTCCTGCTAGCTGACTCCTTAGAGCTTCATCTAGAGCTATGTCACTTTCAAATTATACTCTCATGAAAAGCAAATTATTCTGGACTCTAGATTCATAGCAAAAATAGAAAAAAAGACGCTCCTCATAACTCCAGAACTTGCCTGAGAATCATCACGCTTTTAAGTTTTCTTCACTATCACAGTAATCCAGTGGTAGTTGTCTGTACATCCATGGGTACATTGCAAACAGGAACTGCTAATGGCTAATTCGGCATACATTTATTGGTTTACCAAAATGTAAAAAAAAAAACGGAGCTCAAGAACTCACTAAATCCATGGCAACATTACACTTCCTGTTTACATCCGCCAAAGTCCCTAAATTATGGGAACTGTAGATCCAAAACATAGAGCATAATTATCCTGCAAATCAAAGTAATTTTAAGAATAAATTTTGCCTGAGCGCAAAGTTCATGTTGCAACACATGAGTGTTCAAACTACACAAAGAGTCAATAATGACTGTATTACAGTGTTAAAACACTGTGTGGTATGGACCTTAACTCTGATAGTGTTCATTTGTGTTTCCTGATGTGTACTTTCTTTTTAAACATTTTTTGTTTTATTCCTGCAACTACATTTGTTACCTCATTTGTTACCAATCTGCTACGAATTAAAAATTAAAACTAAATAAAATAAGTTGAAAAAGGGAAACTACAGAAATTTCAGGATGCCATGAAATAAAAAGAATAACTTTTAGGAGGTAGGGGGTGATGGGAAACTCAATCCAAGCCTATTCAACTCTGTTACACACATGCACTCACGCACACACACACACACACACACACACACACACACACACACACACACACACCTCTAGTCTGTATCAAAGTAGGGAGGCCTTGGATGGTGTACTTGCTGATTAGATGGAGAGCAGAAGCAGCGCAGTATGTTCAAAGATGACTGTCTGTTTCCCTCCCACAGCTATTCTTTTTTCAATAAGCAAAGCTTTGTTTTGCCAAGGAAGGTGAACATTTCTAGTGTTACCGCACTGCAAAGGCAAAGAAATGAAAGGGTCTATACACTATCCATTGCAAACACCCAATTTATTTGCAAAACAATCTCACCTCAAGGACCATTGAGTAGCTCTTCTGAAACTTTCAATCATATCGTATGATCTTCATAAGCAGACTGAGTTTGCCCAGTTGTCCTGACACTGTAAATGTTCAGATTTCCAATTTTCTGTGCACCTAAAGACTTCTACCAGTTGAGATGTTCAAACTTGATTCATGTGATATGACTGAAAGCTCCAGAAACAGCTACTAAATGGCCTTTAAAGTGAGATTATTTAGTCAACTGCTGTTCCCAAGGTCAAGAACATTGTCTGTTGTCCAATGTGTCTTCTATTACCTCACCTTTTCAGGGTGCAAAACACTTATTTATTGCATTCTGTCAAAATATGATGGATGTTTCTTATGTTTTGAAAGTTACAGTGTACTGGAATACTGTTCAAATAACAACTCACTAAAAGAGCAAAAGTGAAGTTTGCTCTTGCTGCTGCCAGTTCTGAAGGAAACACTGGTCTGTAGCTATCTGAAGGTTAGCATTGTAACAGCTTACATTTGGATGCTTTGCAGTTCACGGAGTGCAAGGTAAACATGGGTGGCCTTGGATGATCCATGATATGAGTCGAGTTGTGAGTACTGTATACAGTTCATATTAGCTGATGTTTATCTTGGCTATAGATGCTGAACTGCATCAGCTGCTGCATGATCTCTGGAGCTAAAATCTGACAGATCAGAAGGCTACGGCAGGCTGGAGGTAGGACTTACAGGGCAAAGCCAGGGTAAAACGATTAGGATGTTCTCAGCTAAGGGTTAATAGTGAAGCCTGTGTGAAGTCCCAGCCTCTCTTTAACCAGACCTGGGTCACACAGTACATGTAAGTACTTGGTATGATTTGTCTTAGCCTGCTTGGGTGCGGTGTTGAGCAGGCTTATTTTGCAAGCTACCACTTGCTTCAAACTGAAACAAGAGTCTAGAGCAGTCTATGCAGGCTGCACAGTGGTGCTTTGAGCTAAATTCTAACTTCAGCATGCTAACTACGCCCATGATGCCACCATGCTCACAATGAAAATGCTAACAAGCTGATGCTAAGCAGGTGTAATTTTGACCATGATCACCTTCTTAGTTCAGCGTGTTAGCATGCTAACATTTGCAAATTAGCACTAAAAGTGCAAAGTAGAGCTGAGGCTGATGGGAATGCCATTCGTTATGCAGGTATTTGCTATATAATAATATATTAATATATTAATATATTATTATATTAAATTATATCATATATTAAATTATTAAATTATATTTATATTTATATTATTAATAATAATAATTGGGCATTAGAATTTTAACCTAATGATGGCGCTAGAGGAAAAGTTAAGGGATCACCAAAATTGTAACAAATCATCCTGAGGAGAACATGAATGTCTGTACCAAATTTCATGGCAATCCATCCAATAGTTGTTGAGACATTTCACTTAAAACCACAAAAGTCCACCTCATGATGGCGCTAGAGTTTTCCTCTCGCCAAAGTCATATACAATGCAATTCAATTCAAATTCAAATCAATACACTGTCTGGTAACCATAAATGTCTGTACAAAATGTTGTGCCAATCCACCAAGTAGATGTTGAGATACTTCACAAAATAAATTAAAAAGTTGACCTGGGATGGCGAGACGAGAAAAGTAAGGGGATCACCAACAGATTTTCTGTAAATTCGGTAGAAATTTGCGATACATTTAGATGGAAACCTGGCTCTTGCCATCTGTAGAGCCATGCCAGGCGTATGGCACAGTCATTGTCTGAGCTAGAAAGGTCATAACTTGTTATTTTCAGGATTCGTTAAGATACTCAGAAATGACATCAATTGGTATGTGCGAAGTACTATTTTCCTTCTAGGGCATTTATGAAAAACAAAAAAGTTTTTTGTGCCTGTATGTCACACAGGCTTTAACACACTACAAATATCTGTACATGGATGGATAGAGGAGCAAGTCAGTGTTCCAGGGATATAGGAACAATGTTGATAGGGCATTCTGAGCCTTAGTGCTGTCAAAAATGTCCGTGGGATAAATGTTAAAAAACCTTGATCTTGGAAATAGTAGTTCGACAAGAATATCTCAACTTAAGATTCACTTACTAGACCTTTCTAAAGCTTTCAACAGTCTCACACAGTCAGCCGATGGAGTTGACATGTTGATATATGAGCTCAGGAGCTGTTATGGTTTCATCCACTGCACTGGTAGGACTTCATATCCATGTTTGCTTAAGAGTTAAAGCTGCAGTCATCAATATTTTTACATTAACAATGGATCAAATGACCATGTGTAATGTGATAGGGGTTACTTGTAGTGATGAACCCACAGAGAATGATCACCTGACTCTGCAGTTAGCCTCAGGTCTACGAACGTTTTAGTGTCTTTTGGCTCATTGTTTTGGTTTTACGGCCTGCAACTTTAGGGTTTTGTTGACTCTTACTGCTTTTTTTTAGCAACTGTAGCCAGCTGTTTCCAGCAAACAAAAGCTCTGATAAACCTACTGAACACTAGCTCCTCAGCACCAAACAGCAGACAGACAAAGTTAGCGCCTAGCTGGTGAACATAGTGGATGTTGATGTTACTCTGAATTTGCTGGATGTGTAAATAGGCGACTGTCTGTTTAAAAGTTCACCATAATAACTTTCTGACGTGATATACTGTATGCCAATGTTGCGTTTACAGCATGAAAGGTCATTCTTGACCTCAGAAATAGTACTTTGACAAAATAATCATAACTCAAGGTCGACTTAGTAGCCCTTTCCTGAGCTTTCAACTGTATCGCACGGTCTTTATCAGATCTGAAGTTATTAAATGTTTATTTTCAATGGAGACTGAAGCTATCAGCTACACTGGAAAGAGTAAGTGGATTCCAGAAGTACGTACAGTATATGATGTCTGTGCAATTTCTAACCATTATGAAGCAACAGAAATGAACATTGTCCTGAAACCCAGACAGTCCAGACAGAGAAGATCAAGTGTTTGAATGTCATTTTGGAATTATTACTGCTGTCGACCTTTTTATTCCTTCCCTCATCTCCTCCCGCTCTCGCTTCACCTGATGGAATTACCACAGTCCCTCTGACATTTTGTTTAAAGACAAAGTTCCTTCTTCTGCCAAACTGTGCATGTGGTGAAACAGTTAGTTTAAATTTACTTACTAATATTTCAAACTGACACAGAAATGGAAAAGGGGGTAAAACTCAATTTCATATCCATGCCTTCCCTCCTCATTTCAGCCTCTGTTCTCCCCTTCCTCCATCTCTTTCCTCTTTATTTTCGCCCTCGTTCTTTCCAATCCCCATTTCACTCTGTGCCAGCGGCATCATGTCCTCCTCCGTTCCTCCCTCGCTCCACTTTCATTCTTTTATTTACAGCAATCATCTGCTCTGTGTGTTCATTGTTTTCCCCGCTCTCATTGACTATGTATGGCTGCCGTTTCTCTGCCAGCTACCGCAATTACCGACCTATGAGAGAGAGAGAGTGTGTGTGTGTGTGCATTCATGAGTGCATTTCTCAGCAAGCATGCATATATAAGTGCATTCACGTGACTTTGTGTCTGCCTGCACACAACTGTGCATGCACTAATGAGTTAGCATGTCCCTCTGGTTTGCATATGTGTGTGCACTTTACTGGGCGTGTGTGTATGCACATACGTGTGTATGTGAGGAAGCACTGTCTAGCTGCTTATCACTTTGGTGCTATAAAAACTTGTCTCTCCTCTTTCTTCTGTGCATTAACGTCCATTTTGTATCTTCCTCCTGTCAAACTGAAACTCACTTCTCGTCCTCTTTTTGCCTCATCTCTGTTCTATCTACACTTGTGACAAATAGTATTTTAATGTACCTCTGTGGATGATAGGTGATGGGCAGACAATAGAAGAGCTACTGTATGGTAAATGGGACATTTAGTGTCTAATTAAATGTGATTTAAATGTATTTCTGTAAGAAAAAGGAAAAGGACAAAATTGGCTTCATGCATAAGAAATAATGAAGAACATGGGAACCACTGAGCACGTGAAGGCAATATGTTAGGCTGTATTTAAGTAAAAAAAAACAGAGGAAGATTACTTGGAAATGTTGATGTTGCACAATATTCGTGTTTGAGCAGGTAGTAAAGTCATGGCACAGCAACTTTAGCCTGTTTTAGCAAAGAAAAAAGAAAAAAATGCTTTCGAACTGTGAGACACACCACCTCCAGGTATGTTGTATGCGTATTTTCAATTTGTGCATAAAAAAACCTGAGTGGAAACACCAGAAATTTGAAAAAAAGTTTTTATGCTTGAAGTTGAAAAGTTGTGCATAGTAAAAAATAGCAAAATGAGACAAAGTGCAATGGAAACAGATGACACGAATAAATCATGACATACATGAAGCTTGTGACATCATTCGTCAAAAAAGACGGAAAATTGCAGCAGATAAAGATAAACACATCAGATATATGTGGAGCAACGAGGAGATGGTAACGTTCCTCAAATGAATACATGAAATAAACATAAATACAATATTTTCATCTCCTTTTCGTTCGTTTGAGGTTTGATTTTTAATCACGTCATCTCTCCGACTGGAGAATGTTTATCTCAATGGACCAACTCCTAATATTTGTATAACAGTAGTGGATGGAAATTCTATATATGTTCTGGAAATTCGGTTAACATTTGCTTTAAATTTAGATGGAAGCTCAGCTTGTTTCTGCCGGTAACTGCTTGCGCTTCACTCGCACCACCCAAAGTGTCTTTTTTACTGGCCGAAATTGAAAGTGTGCTTCTGACTCAGACACTGTGTGTCAGTGGATTTAGTGTTAAATTACTCTTAAAGCTCACACTCTCAGAACACACAAGTGCTGATGCACGCGCACACAAGCTGTCGATAGCACTGACCCTGGTCCTGATTCTAATCTGAGCCACCCGGATGCAGTAAACCTCACCCATCTGCTCAGCCACACAGATTAAAAAAATAATTAGTTATTCCACCAGCTTCATAGAGAGACTTCAGTTTTAAACGCAAGGTTCTGGGAGAGCCTGTTATCATATAGTAAACCTCACTGATTGTAACACTGTTGCACTTGGACTGGGCTGTATTAACGATTATTTAACGATAATTATCCATTATTCTGTTGTTTATTTTTCCGAGTGATCATTTAGTGTATAAAATGTCAAAAACTAGCCTGTTTGTTTCTAAACAGTCCAAAACCCAAAGTTATTCAATTTATATTGATATAAAACAGAGCAAATGAGCGAATCCTGCATTTCAGAAGCCGCCACTAGCAAATGTTTGGCACTTTTTCTTAATATGACATATTATAATAGTCAGAAATCTTGAGGTGAACTGCAGAAAATGTATCTACTGTTGCTTTCTTAGCAACTATTTTGATAATCAATTCATTGTTTCTTAGCCAAATATTCTCTGGTTGCAGCTTCTCAAATGTGAGGATTTGCTGCTTGTCTGTTTTATATCAGTATAAACTGATTATGTCTGGATTTCCGACTGGTTAAACAAAAATGTCACTTTGGGCTCTGAGTGTATTTGATAGTCATTTTTCATCGTTGTCACTATTTTTTTGACATTTCATAGACCAGACAAAGATAATCATGCTGTGAGAAACCAGTTTCCAGAATGTGGGGGCTTTGGTGGATGTATAAAGAAAGTATAATGTTGCCATGGTGTCAGTAAGTTAGCTAAGGGCTACACCTTAAAACCATATTTTTGTATTTCTGTTCACATTTTGTCAAATTGACACCATTAAAAGTAGGCTGAATTAGCTATTAGCAGTTCCTGTTTGCAATGTACCCATGGCTGTACAGACAGCTATCGCTGGATTACTTTGATACTGAAGAAAACTTTAAAATGTGATGATTCTCAGGGAGGTTCTGAAGGAGTGTCTTTTTCTATGATTTCGGAGCAGATATATGGACGTTTATTTGCGGTGGACATATTATAATATCCTGAGAAACTTTAGGTCACAGTGAATCTAAAAACATGTGTTTTATGTCTGTGCGTTCAGATTTGCCTGAGTTATGAGGACTGATTTTTGACGCAAATTGCAGCTATCGGGTGCTATGGGTTTTAAAGTACCTTGGTTGCCTCCACGAGCTGTGTGTCACCGCCTCTGCTGCAGCTCCGACTGCTGACTGTGTTGGCTAAAGGGCCAAATCAACGGACGAAACTACAATAACTAACTTCCTGTCGTTTTTAGGACTCCAGCATGCACCTGTCCCTTTCACCAGTCTCTGCCTCACATCTCTCCCTCCGCGACCCCCCTTCAACTCTCCCACAGCCCTCACAGTTTGAAATCCTCTGTCATAGACTTAATATTTATTAAATAAAATATGATGTGAGTAGCAGCTCTACTTTAATACTGTTATTAAATTATTATGGTGTATTAAAATTTAATGTGTGAAATGTTGAAAACTGCATGTACTTGACTGATTTAGTTGCAAAGAGATATCTATTCCTGCACATCCACTGGCCTGAGGCATTGCTAGGACACAGATGAAACACCTGTGCCCTGAACATATTGAACGTTTCATTTTTTTTCTAAACCGCAGACAAAGCCCCTCCTTTTTGTTAAAGTGAACAACGTTTGAGCAAAGTCGAAGGCCGTGCTGTAACATACATGTGGGAATGTGGGGAGGCAAGTTAGGTCAAACACAGACATATTTGCATGAAGTCAAACAATACAGAACCTGTCACATGAAGAAAGCACTATCCATGTTTTTTGCAGATAAAACTGACATTTTCTTTCCATTAGTCTTTCACTTAATGATACAAAGAAGCTCACACACACACACTGAGGCAACATAAAAGCAAAGACTGACCTTCTGAAATCAAAGCTCTGCTCTCTCTCCCATCTGTCTCCATATCCCTGCAGTCTCTCATCCTCCACCTCTCCTTTGTTGCAATCCCCTCCATCCTCCCTGTTCTCTCCCTCTCTAATGATCAGCCAGTGTGAGGGTTGCCAAGAATGTAAGTCTGCCATGGTTGACCTTCCTTTCGCCTCTCCTCTCTGTTTATGTGGATGTGTTAGAATGACTGCACTCCCCCTCATCTCTCTGTCCACTGTTGTTGTTATTCATTCAGCAGAAGCCGTGGCCCTGCTACAGCTGCATAATTGACGCTGCTACTGGAAACATGTAGGAAGAATCATAATCTGATCTCCCCAAGCAAGAACAAAAACAGGGCTGACTATGGAATTATAACTAATTCAACTGCATTGCTTTACTGCATTTTATTCATTTGAACCGTTTTTCTGTTGTGCACCTTTACAGTTTCAGTTTGTTTTACTTATTAAAATCTCTCTAAACAGGGTTGTTTTACTGTCCATCCACCAAAGTCCAGATGCTCTGAGTTCTCATGTTAATGTTTAACCAGAAACACCGTCGTCTTTCACACGTCTCGCAAGATTTCAGAGCAAGGCTTTTCCTTGAGCGAGACTTCTGTTTCTTTTTAAACAAAAAGGATCTTACTTTTTAACAAAACGGTCTGTCTCTGTAGGGATCCTTTCCATAATGTTGTCAGACACTTAGAATAACAGTCTGAGCCTGTCAGTGGCAAAAACAAGCACTTTTAGTGGACAGACTTTGATGGGCGCAGTTGCCCGCAAGCATTAGGTTGCAGCCATTGCAGCCCGTTTTGCAGATGCCGGCTGAGGCGATCCAAAACTTTCCAAAACTTTTGGACCTATCAGTCTGTAAAATATGTACAAAAAGGGCCCAGGTTTAAAAATGCCGAAATTACCCTTTTAAGCTTCTTCTTTTGGCCTGGGCTTTGCCTGTCAGGCCACATAGCAGCTGCCCCAACTCTGTGATTGGTGGAGCTTGTTGGGGCTGTATGCAGATTGGCAGGCAGACACTATTTGGAACTCAAAGAACCATTCGCCCACCTCTACGTGTCTTTGAATCAACCATCTGAATGAATTTGGAGGTTAAATAAGTTACGAAAATCAACTAAAGTCAAAATACAAACCTAAAATAAACTTAATGCGATTAATATTCTGTTCACCATTTCAACATATTCATTTCGGTAACTGTTGGAAAATTACACTCCAACAGCTGCCTTAGGGTCTTTATGCAGGTCGCTGTCAGAGGAACATCCTTCGTACATCACCTACTGTATAATATTCTCTCATCCATCTCCATGACCGTCACGTCATCACACCTCCCATCTAAGTCAAGGACTGCTTTGTTTCAGCAAAACGTTTTTTTTGCATCTAACTTCCTGTCAAACTGTTCTCTCTTTGGGTACATCCCAAGTCTCTTATTTCATATCTCTTTGCTCCTCGATCATCGCTTGAACCGGAAGTCGTTCTGGTCCGCCATCTTGAAAGCCGTCCCAAATCTGTTATTTCTGCTCTGAGGATCCATGAGCGAGGATACACGAGTGCAGCCTTCACGAAAGACTTTTACCGGCTGACACGCCCCCTTATTGGATATCAGTTATTGATTGGACGCTGCAGCTGATCAGACTGATCTGATACATCACAACAATCACTGGAGTTTCATACCGGAGTGAAGACAGATAACAGATTAAACTCAAGTGTATCACCCCCAAGTTTTGTATTTTATTTGCATTTATTTATTTGAATCTGTGTTAATTGGAGGTCTGAACAGCAAAAGAACCATGAACAACTTTCTTTATTTATTTGAAAGATTTTTCTTTTCATGATCTGTTATTTCCCTCATTAACTTTTATTACGGATACAATTAAAGTCAGAGAGAGTAGAAGAGTCTGTCTGTTAGCAAGAAACATTTATCATTATTTCCATTCAGTCACGTGAGGCTGATAATTCCTGATTCTGGGTTATTCCATAATGAATTTACAGTGCAGCTCTGCTCTCGTTGGCAGCTGTATTCATATTTTCTAGTTAACATGAGTACTGACACTTCTAAATTTGTAATTTTTGCGTCTGTGGATTTCCGACAGCAGGACTTGTTCTTGTTGTGAAGTTCGGTAACTATTTTTGGGAATTAAACTTGCCCACAAACAGAGTGGAACAAGTAGCCTTGTATGCAGTTAAGAGAGTTTGGTGAATCTGACTTGGAACACTCATATGAGTAAAAGTAAGAGAAGGTTAAGATAGGAATACAAAAAAGTCTTGCATGAGGTCCAATGTGCGATTGCATTATTCCAATAGAATGATGCTACAATTGAAGATCAATCAAAGCTATACGGCAGCGTAGCTTTTTTTTTTTTTTGCCGTCTAACACTATATTTTAGTGTTGTATTGTGTTTTCATTTTATGGTGCGACGTGAGGTAAGAGAGAAGAGTCTCAGTTCATCAAACTAATGTAACTTTCAGTAGGATCAGTGCATTAATTAAAACAGAAATTTAGACCACCTTTTAAATTATTTTGTTTGACTTGTAGAAGGCACAAAGACCAATTTCATTATAATGTGTTCTTTGCTAGGTTAGAGCCCCCTCCAGTCAAAAATGTTTTTTGCTTATTGTTGCTTCAGTTGGATAACTTTTTTGATGGGAAAAAAACCCACAAATTATTATTATCAGTTCAAGTCATTCTGAAGACGCTGCAGATATTGGAATTGAGAAATAAACCCAGAGCAAACCTGAATCCCAACACCGCCAGTGTGTGTGTGTGAACTACAGTCTGCTATAAACAGGTAAGCTCCGCTAACATAAGGACATAACATTTCAAAGTACATACCAACGTCTGTGTTTTAAGAACTACCAGACCTCTTATATAAAGGCAAATAAGCAAAATTAAAACTTTGAATGTCCTGAGCGGAAAAAAGAAAGTGTAAATAGTTCCAAAGCTGAAGTTCTGCCAACCTCTGCCACTGTGTTAGCTAAGACAACACATCACACACTCGCATGTTTAGAAAAGGTAGATGAAGAAACGGAGACAGACAGTGCTACAGATCTGATAAAACCAACCCTGCCCTTTCCCAACAATCCCTCCCCACCACCCCTTCACTACAGAGGGTCCCCCTGCATGAAGTCATGCTCACAGCTGTGGAGGGCTCTCTGCATGACCTGGGAGAGTGTAAATAAACAGTTAAACTGCGGGAGGCAGTCCCTCTCGACCTTACGAAGGAAACATCCATCACCATGGGTTCCGACAGACGCATTACTCTCCCAGCTGCTGACTTACGTGCTGCTTCTCAGTGAATGCGTAACATCATCAAAAACAACTAGAAATACAAGTTGTTTTCGATGCAATGTAAAGCGCCTCATGAAACTGGGTTGTAACTCATTCAAAAACTCACTCATTCATGACTGCAGATTCTCCACATGGGTACATTTACTCAAGTAATGTACTTAAGTACAACTTTGAGGTACTTTAGTACAATGGATACACTAAGGATAACTCCAACCTGGTAAAACCACTAACAATAAAAACTACTATATAGAGAGGTAATATACAGAATATAAATACACTGAATGGCTATTGCTGAAAAAAAAACAACTGACTATACATAGCATGAAAAACAAGGTTTGATTTCATGAAAATCTTAAGAATTATAACTTTAAGTAAATTTTGTCAATCATACTTTTGAAGTATGGTTTTGAATAGGGGACTTGTAATGGAGCACTTTTACACTGTGGTATTGGCACTAGTAAAAAAATATATGAAACACAAAAAATGGTTGGTCATGCTTTCTTAAGAAGAGAGAATGCTTACTTTTCTGACAGCAGTGGCCTCCTCATTATTATTGTGCATCGAAACGTATGATCTAGATCTAAAAATTCTTCGGCAAATATTGTAAATCATTTCTACTTATTTCCACATCCCACACCCTGCATACTGAGTACGAGATCGTAAACTGTGAACATCTGTCAGCTCATAAATCTGTCAGAACTCAACAGAACGAGACCATGATTTCTTTTTCATATGCTGTCTCTTTACCTTCAATGGTTTGTTTCATTTTCTGCAATATGCTGTATATTTCAAATCATGTTCGATGTTCAGCTCTCTCTGTCCCTGCTGCTTCAGTAACCTCATTTCCCATAGGGATCATTTAAAGGGTCACTCAACTATTTTGTAAAACAAGACATCTCAAGGCCTCACTAGCGGTCAGTGTATGTATCTGGTTGGATATTTTCAGTAAAGAAAAATGATCCCAAAATATACAACAACAAACAAATCACATTACAGAAGTTTAGAAATACAAATTCTAGTAAAGACCTATAAAATTAATAAAATAAACCTAACAATAACCTTCCTGCCTGCTAGCAGGTATGTGCATGATGCTGCATCCCTTTTGTCTTCTACTGGGACTTGTGGTGTACATCCACAGCAAGACATGTTGCACAGAGCAGGAGACTAACAGCTTCATTTAAAGTTAGGGCTCAATTTCTTCTGTCCATGTCTGCTTTGTATTTGATCATTTTACAATGTGTAATGACTGTAATAAGATTCTTTTGCATTTACCTTTCAAACACGATTTGTAAAGTCTAAACTTCACAGTGTTACACTTGACTTGAAATTAGCTGCCATTCAGGCTAAAAAAGACTCCAAATAAGTTGCAAGATGTCATATTTTAAAAGGGATTATTTCCCAAGAGATTAAAATTTCTGATATGAAAAGACAGAATTCTGCACAGTTAAATAAATAAATAGAAACTAAACCAAATAAAGGCTTCATGTTAATTGTGATGGATTACCCAGCTGCTTAGTATTAGCAGGAACTTAATACAGCTCTTGATACAGCTGGAGGAGAGTGAACAGCAAACAATGATGCTGATATTAAAGAGATACAATTACAAACAGGAACGCTGGATGACATGCAGGATCATTTCCTGTGAACCCCGACGGCATAGGTAGGCAAACTGAATCCAGCAAGGGAACAGCGGACCCTGCCACTAACAATGATAACTATTATATAGAGAGGTAATTACAGAATGTGAATACACTGAAGGGCTATTGCTGAAAAAATGCCGCCCATAAATAAGAGGTCAAAAATGGGGTTTGATTTAATATAAATCTTAAGGATTATAACTTTAAACCATAATGTAGTCTGTTTACCCTGTACATGTTACCCCCGGGACAGATAATCTGTCATCATACATCTCCTTCCATAGGGACGCGGATGATACACAGCTGTACCTGTCATTTAAACCCTCTGACACCAGTAAATTAGCTGCACTACAAAACTGCCTATATGACATAAAAAGCTGAATGTCCCAAAACTTCTTAAAATCTAACTCCGACAAGACAGAAGTACTCATCATTGGCCCTGAACACGTCTCAAAACAAATACAGCCGCTCCTTGGCCCCCTCACTCCTAACATAAAGTCAGCTACAAAAAAATCTGGGTGTTATCCTGGATAACAACCTGAGCCTGGAGCAACATGTAAAGAAAGAAGTCCAGTCGTGTTTTTATCAACTGAGGAATATCTCGAAAGTTCTGTCCTTCAGTAACACGGAGAAAATTATACATACTCTTATGTCTTCCCGCCTCGACTATTGTAATGCCTTGTTTACTTGTCTAAACTATCGAGCTGTGGAGCAGCTTCAGATTGTCCAAAATTCAGCAGCCAGACTACTGACAAAAACAAAGCGATTTTGGCTTTACTGCATTGGCTTCAAGTCTCTTTTAGAATCCATTTTAAAGTGCTTTTAATCACATACAAGGCTCTAAACGATCTGGTGCCGGAGTATATAACAGAACAGGCCCCTCAGGTCTGCCAGTCTGGGTCTTCTAACTATTCCAGAATCCATGTTAAAAACAAAGGGTGATCGAGCATTTGCAGTACTGGCTCCTCGGCTCTGGAACAGCTTTCCACTGAGCATTAGATCAGCTGACTCTGTTGCCACTTTTAAGTCTCGTCTTTTACAGAATGACTTTTCCTAACAGCTGACTGAGTGGACTTGGTGGATTGAGCTGTTGGTTTTTATTTCTCTTAATGAGTTTTTAACTTTTATGTGTGTATGTGGGCTCGTGTATGTATATGCGTACATGTATATGTATGTATGTATGTATATGCATGTTTCATTATTTACCTCATGCAGTTGTTCCTAATGTTGCTTATGTTTTGAATTTCATTATCTCATTATATTTTTGCTTGAAAAGTGCTCTATTAATAAATATATTATTATTATTATTATTATCTAGTCGACGAGACACGTCAGGGGGGCAGCACTTACCAACTCCACTAACCAATTTTCCTGGGGGAAACGCAGGCTTCCAGAAGCAGCATCTTATATCTTCTACTTTGTTAATGCTTCCCAGCTCAACAAACAGCTAAAAAACACTAAAGGAATAAATACTGTATGTGTATAGACTATGAAATAGTTTTCTAAAGTGACTTCTTTATTGCATTCTGTATAGTCTAATGCACACTGGAACAATCAGACAGATGTTTACAAACACAGCTGTTGTCTGCAATGGTCCAATGGTCAAGTGATACAGTGCATAAAACCTGCCTGTGCTCTAATTTTGCAGAGAACCACAGAGGATGACCTATTTTACAGCAAAGTGATATCATGCATGCTTTAACAGAGATGTTCTGGTCAAGAAGAGTGAGGAGCAAGCAAGGGAGTGCTAATTAAAAAGATTCCAAATTGCCCTGTGTGCAACTACCAATTAAATAGAGAGAAAAAGGACAACCCAAGGAAAAGAAAATGAGAGACATTGGCACCACTGCAAAACAAGAAGAAGCTGCAGTAGTGTGTTGAAACAGGATACGGGTAGAAAATCAAATGAAAACCAACATGTTCAGTTTGAAAATAAATGTGATGACACATGTAAAGGATTTCTTAAGCAGCATTATTATTTTTTTCGATCTTGATGCTGTGGAGGTATTCTAGGCATTCTACCTGGTATGTCCCCCTGCATGTATCTGACTGGACAACACAGTAGCTTACTGGTTGACGTTGCATGGATTGACTTGCTACCATGTTCACTAACCATTGAAATGGAATGAATAGGGAAGCCTCCTTTTTACAGACTTGGGGCCCTAAGGCTCACTGATGGAATCATAGTCAACTGCAACATTTACTAAATCCACAAAATGGAACTCAGTGATAAAGAAATAGTTAACTAAAAGGTACTAAAGGTTAGTTTTTGTATATTGGGAAATACGCTTCCACTCTCATGTCTGTACAATAAATATGAAGCTTCAGCCAGCAGTCGGTTAGCTTAGCTTAGAATACAGTCTGGGAACAAGGGGAAACAGCTAGCTTGGCTCTGTCAAAAGGTAACAAAATCTGCCTACCAGCACCTCTAAAGTCCAGCAATTCACATGTTCTCATTTGATTAATCTGTCCAGAAACAAAGTGTAAAAACGTCCTGCTGTGGTTTTACATGGGATGTGCCGGAATATTTCCTGGCCAGTAGCAGTAACATCCTGGAGTGTAACTTTATATTTACCGTACAGACATGAGAGTGGAAGCGTATTTCTCAATATACAAAAACTAACCTTTTTACCTATTATTGTAGTAGTAAAGATTAACTGTTACACTTAATATTTTGACATACATCAACATCACACAAACTGAACATTAAAAAAGCAAACTACTAAAACTGAAACATAAAACTACAACTAACTAATAAGGTATTCGGTGGGTATTCATGTTTCATACATTTAAAAAAGATCTCTGTCAGAATAGTTTGTGTTGTTCATCCTCAGACCTCTGGTTTATATCATGAACACACACCTGCATTTTCACACACACACACACACACACACACACACACACACACACACACACACACACACACACACACACACACTCAGCATGATTGCAGCAATAGTCTCAGAAAGCCCAATTATGACTCATTCAATGCTCCAATGTCATGTACCTGTGCACACAAACACACACAACGAGATAATGGGATCACATCCAGCTTCTCTCTGTCCCATGTGCCATTTAATGCGGCAGCAGAAACACTTGGCCACTTAACATATACATGACCACATCTGATTGGCTGGCGTGGGCTCTGTGCTCTATACACACAGTGCGTATCTTTGACACAGGTCGCTGGAGAAGGGAGTGCGTTGCCGTGGCAACACGAAGCAGAGGGTGGGAGCAAGTTATGGCGCTATGATGTGAGGAGACTATCAATGATGGAGCGTAATATATGTGTGACTCTCTCTCTCTCTCTCTGAATGACTGAGGGGGGGATGGAGGGAGAGGGCTGAGGCTGCCTGAGGTGAGTCTTGGACATTTATGTTTGTGGAGTCACATCCATCTTTGTCTCTTTCTGTCCTCCTTCCCACATCATTCTCTCTCTTTCCCATTCTCCACCTCTAATCTGTCTCTCGTTGTAATCTCTCCATTACTCTTTATACTCTTGCTTTACACTACGTTTCTCCTCCAAGTTAAACAAGTAACAGTGTGTTGCCACATTACCAAAGTCCTGTATTGAATCAGTGCATTTGAATGAACAGAGTTAACATGCAGCAGCAGTGCTATTTCCATGCAGAGATCTCAACAACCGTCTTACGACTAAGTAAAGATGTTCCACATTTAAAGTAATGGAACACAGATCATAATGCTAAGAAGATTTTGGAAATCTAGGCCATGTTGCTTCTTTTTTCTCCCCGTAGGGTGCCCTGATGTTCTTATTGGACTGACAGCTTAAATGTCCACGTCTCCTTATGCAAGAGAAACTGTCTTTTGGTCCAATCCAGTCAGATTGGGAAAGGGATTCCCTAAATGATGGGCAGCAGAATATCCCAGTTTCTTCCATATGATTATTCCATTATTCCTGCCTAAGCACATAACCCATATATATTTATACACAATTACATAAACCCTATTTGACTGAATTTCTACTGCCGAATCACACAAAAATCAAAATGATCATAAACCAGTAAAGAATTACAATTCAACAAGTCAACGATTCTACAGTCATGCTAGCGACTGTGAGGCTACTTTGGCACAGAAGAGCTTTAAGCTAAATGCTAGATGGTACAATGTTGTCACAATCATTATTGTAAATTAGCATGTTAGCATGCTAACACTTGCTAATTACGGCAAAAAACAAAATACAGCTGAGGCAGAAGGAAAGTAAAAGGAAAAGTCATTAGGATTTATCCTCTAGGGACCACGAATGTCTACAAAATGTCATGGCAATCCATCCAATAGCTGCCCAGATATCTCAGTCTGGACCAAAGTGGCCAACATTGCCACTCCTAAAGCCACGCTGCTAGCATGGCTAAAAACATCAACATTTAATAAGCATTCACCCCCCTTGTTCAATGCTCTATCAAATTACCTCTCCCAGGTATTACAGTCAGAATTACAGTTATTTTGGAAGTCTATCAAGCAGTAACTAGTAAACTTTGAATATGGCCCCAGCAAAACTCAGACTGCACTTAAGCAACTGGGAAAACCTCTCTCTCAAACAACGTCAGTGTATATTTTATTCATTAGAAATCATCTCAATACCCAACTTGTCTTGCTGGGTTTTACCAGTAATGGGTATTGATTCCAGTAATGTTTATTGATAATACTTGCTTGGTACTCTTAAGGCCCAAACGCACTACAGCGATAATTGACGTTAGACAATTGGTGCTGCTATGGTGCACTGCAGGTATCAGATTTGAAATGCCAACACCACAGAACCAGCAGTATTTTGGGAAAAGGTTGTTATTTAGGCAAAATGTTTGTATATTACAGATAACCCCATTCATTTTCTATACATTTCTATTTGATTAACCTATAATTTTACATAAGTCACATAAATCACAGCTATGATAATTAACTGCTGTTTAAGTTTGACTTGATGATGACGCTAGATGAAAGGTTGGGGGATCAAAGTTTTTGAAAATTCATCCCCTGGAGACCATGAATGTCTGTACCAAATTTCACAGCAATCCAATCCAATGCAATAGCTGTTGAGACATTTCAATGAAAACCAAAAACGACGACCTCGTGGTGGTGCTAGAGGAAAAGTCAGGGGATCACCAAAGTCATTAGGCTGCATCGCCTGGGAACAATGAATGTCTCTACAAAACTGAACGGCAATACATCTGACAGTTGTTGAGATATTTCAGTCTGAACCAAAGTGGTGGACCAACTGACCGACCGACATTGCCATCCCTTGAGCCATGCTGCCTGCTAGCATGGCTAAAAATCTACTGTAATATGTTTGAAAGTTAAAATCTCATACCATGCTAATTTGAAATACTTTTGGGGGCTGGATGCTTCTTTACATCTCTGTGGATAGACAGACATACAGGGTTTTTCTCAAGATAAAAGCTGGTGACCATAAATGTGGAATCTGACTTTTTCAGCATAGTCGTCAAGCCAAACCTTGTTTACAAATGACGTGCACCAACTGAAGCATCAAAATCGGAAACATTGATTGATAGGTTTACATACCATACTCAGCTAGGGTTTCTTCAATCTACAAACTTCCCAGAGACTTGTATTTCAAGCCAAGTCTCTTCTGTATGAGGTTTCTCTGCCAAGATGTATGAGTTCAAATTCAGTCAATGACCTTTACTGCAAAGCGCTCTTTCCATTGCTCCTAATCTCTTGTCTGTCTCCACTCTGGATCATCTAAAAAGGCAGAAATGCCATATAAATGTCAGTTAGTGATACAAAGAAATGAAAAGATAAGAAATGAAAAATATGAAAATGAAAAGTATTTTTTCTGTTATTCATTGGTATAAAATGGCAAGAGATGAGAGCAAGAAAGAAACAAAATATGTGGATCCTACTCCGTCCCGCTATATTACTGGTATATTCTTTACACCCTGGCCTGCAGAGTCACCTCTTACCAAGGAGAAGAAAAATGAGACGAAAGCATGCTGATAAACAAGCCTTGACAAAAAGAAAAAGGAACTCACCACTGCATTCTTCTGTTTACTCGTAATGCTTTCCCCCCTCCTTTTCTCTTCGCTGTCACACAATATGGATCTTCTCAGTGTTTGCTCTTCTTACGTTTGTTAAATCTGCCAGGAAGTTCTTTACTCTTTGTGGCTTGCCTCCAGAGTAGGAAAGAACTTCTCCTGCTACATGGGTAGCTTCAGTTCTCTGGAGGCTTGTGAAGAGGAAGCTCAAGGCAGGAGAAACTTCGGAGTCTCTTCTGTGATCTCCAAAGGCCTCTTGGGCAATTGCAGATTTATGCTACCGCTTAGATCGGGAGGCTCGTGTATGATGCGACTTTGCTGAGAAGCAAATGAAGTTGCCTGCCAGGCAGTACCCCTGAGTCTCTCTCTCTCTCTGATTCTCTGGAGGCCTCCCTGGCTACTGTTGCTATACTCCTGACTCTAAGGCAAATGGAAGATGTTGAAGTGAGTTGTCCACTGGGTAGACTGAAGCACCAGGCTAGTGAGCATGTGTTACCTGCTGGGTAGATTGAAGCACCAGGGTAGTGAATGCTGTTGCTGAGAAGTTCCCTTGACTATTGACTGTCTAGAATCTGTGTCTGTTGAGGTATATTGTATTGAAGGGTGAGGCTATTGTGAGTGTGTAGCTGCTTTTCCAGTAATAACTAGCCCAAGGTCCAGGCTACAAGTGTGGATTGATACAATTTAGGCAGTGAGCAGGTCTGAGCGGGCAGGTGGTAAGAGGTCCAAGGTCATTGCTGGTCGTCACGGTTGCAGTGAGGATAACTTGAGAGGCAATACAGGTTGTCATGGTAACAGCAGTGAGAGGTCACAGGTGTGCTTTTGCTCTGTGTTCCAGTCACTGGGTTGGGTGATTCGGTGGAGGAGGTAGGCAGTGGGAGAAAATCCCTGAGGTAAATGGAGAAATGTGGCTGATAACAGATAATATATTGCTGTTTTTCCTTTCCTTTTTCTCTGGGAGGTAGAAAGCAAAAGAGTTTTTCTCTGATTGGATCAGAGGAAGAGGAGAGGACGGTGGGAGGTAAAGCTGTGTTGTATCAATCTTGAATATATTCTTCAATCTTATCGCTCTTGAAAAAGAATGCTGGTGGTTTCCCAGTGTCCATCTGAAAAAGTCGATGCTTGGCTCGTGCCTCTTAAAGTAGGTAAGGTATGTTTCTTCAGGGGCTCCACCTATGGAAGACAAAACACAAAGAGAGGTTAGAATATGATCACAGCACAACATTATTATTACTATTATTATTGGACTTCACCAAGGATGTCCCTTGTCACCGATTCCATTTGTGATTTTTATTGACGAAATCTCTAGTCACAGTCGAGTATTGGGGCTGAGTTTGGTGACTTCAGGACTCAACAAGTTCAACAGCAACACTGCAGAGGCAGTAGTACACAGTCCAGACGTGATTTAGAAACTCTGCACACACAGAGACACACATTCTGTGTTAATCTTCCTCCATCTGTGCAAGCTGCTCTTGGGTTGGGGCTCTGTCACATATCTCTTTGTGTGACCCTCTGTTTCATATAGATAAACACATGATAAATTGTTTGTTTAATACACACACGCGCACACGCACACACACACACACACACACACACACGCAGGTGGAGGTTCCACCACACCGCAAGTCTGGTTGGTTCTTCATTTTTAAGACTTGCACTCCAACTTTTTATGTGAATACTCTCTATTTGCAAGACCGAGCCTCAAGCACTCTTAACACTGTTAGCACTACTTGTCAATCCATTAACAGTGAAAAGGACAGCCAGATACACAAAGTCCTGCACTCACACTCAAACACACTCACATTTCAAATGAAACTGAGATGCGCCCAAACTTTACACCCACCCACCAGGGGCGGGTTGAGAAGCTGTTGAATGGGGGGGGGCAGACTGGGGCACAGATTCAAAACAAATCTTTGTGATTCAAAGAATGTTGTATAAAATGAGTAAACATTTTAAAACATTTAAAGCCCTTTTTCTTGTCAATAATACAATGTACATTTTTAATAGTTACATTGGTTATTCAGTGTAATAAATTAATCCTAAATAAACAACTTTAAATATTCTAATTTGAAA
Organism: Maccullochella peelii; assembly: GCA_002120245.1. NCBI lineage: Eukaryota > Metazoa > Chordata > Actinopteri > Centrarchiformes > Percichthyidae > Maccullochella > Maccullochella peelii. Next base: position 45,875 of record LKNJ01001102.1, on the reverse strand, counting down.
TAACATCAATAAAAAAGCTGCTAATTGTGACACCACATAGCATACAGCCACAGACAGATTATGAGACAATGGACCCCAGGACGCAGATGTGTAATAGGCCCCCAATCCAAGACACCCTAGCAGAAAGAGACAAAAAATTGAGTCATTTGTGGTCGTTTTGTGTCTCTCTGAAGACATTTTATGTCTCTTTGTGGCCGTTTTTCTTCACTTAGTGGACATTTTGAGTCACTTTGAGGTCATTTTGTGTCTCTGTGGTCATTTTGCGTACCTTTATAGTCGTTTAGCATCTCTCTGTTGTTGTTTTGCGCCACTTTGTGGTAATTTTACGTCTCTCTGTGGTCGTTTGCATCTCTTTGTTTGATTGACTTTCCAGAGAGAAATGTCAACAGCCACTTAATACACAGTCTCTGGTCCAGGGCCCCCTGGGCAGACTACCTAGCACCTTCAGACTCTTGTTGGGAGGGCACCCGCACAGACGCGAACACACAAAAACACTACTGAAGGCCTGACCTCAGTAGAGGGGCTAATTAACCGGCAGCAGGAAACGCCAAATGAAAGAGACATTAAGATTAATCTTCTGAAGGGAGACGGAAGGAGAGAGCACGTGGATCAGAGGAAAGAGCCATTTCGTACAATATGCATCATTCTGTAAGCAGGAGGGGAAAAAAGGCTTCCCTCCCCGACCAGCTACAGTGACAGATGTACAGTCCAGGCTGCAGAAATACAGTTCGAGTGTCAGATTACAATAGAAACCTTGAGTTGATGACTGGTTGCCTGCCAAATAAGCTGTGATTGTGGAAAATGAACAAACATTTGGCTGTTGGAAAGACAGAAAGAGATAGATTGGATTGAAAATATAAACAATAATGATATATAATGAAATATGAATGAAACTATATATGTGTGACACATTTTTAAAGATTTATATCTTCAGTATAAATGAATGGGCTTGGGGCTGAGTGCCAGAGACAGCACAGGGAACACATTGTTGGCCTTATTCCTCTTTTCGTCTACAGTTACAATGTTGTCTCTTGCTGCAGCGTCCAACAGTAGTCTGCAAACACATCAATCATCTGAATGTGAAAATCATTCTTCTGATCACAGCCAGAAGAAAATTATGTTACTGTATCATTTTTATATTCTGCATTTTTGCACTTTCTTACTGTGTCCTGTGTGTAGTGTGGGATTTCAGGGCTGGTTGGAAAGTGAGCAGGCTGACTGCCTGTCGTTGATCTGTATCTGGCCCTGACCTTTGACCTCAGAGGTGAGGCAGGAAACAAAAAAGGGAAGTTATCCTCTGGGCATCTAAACTGAAAATAATTAGTGTTGTTTTCACTGTGTCCTGATGAACCTGCTGATTTGTCTTTTACTACTAAGAGATTGGCACACACACAGCATGCATGCACGTGTGTGTGTGTGTGTGTGTGTGTGTGTTTGTAGTGAGCACAGTCTCTTGGCTGAGACTCCGTCTCAATATTTGGCAGCAGGTAGCGCTGAGGTCATACAATATTCACTTCTAGGGCTATTTTGTTTTTCATAACTCTTTTCTCCTACGACTTTGGATGTGGATGGGATTGGGAGCCTAGAAAAAACCCACCAACCCGCCTACACACACTCTGGAGGAACAAAAGTGGGTACTCAGCCAAGTGTGTGTGTGTGAGAGAGAGACCTTCTTCTTCTATAGCAGTGCAACTTTACCCTGCACCAATCACACCAAAGAAATAAAACGTCGACAGCTTTTACTAGAACATGAAACACACTTGCTTCAAAAAGATAAAAAAGATAAGAGCATAATATGTGAATATAATTGCTAATGTCTTTCACCGCTTTGAAGCTCCACTTGCTTATGTACATTTTTTAATTTGCTAAGTAGCTGGGCTGTAAAATTAGGATTACATGCTTGTTAGTCAGTGTGTGGCACTGCAGAGTGCTGTGGTGAAAGAGCAGTGTATTCACTGGCTATAAGTGGTTATACAGTAGGGCTGTGTGATATGACAATATATATAATGTGACGACAGAAAAACGTCTATTGTTTCATATTATGCTCTATCGTTTATTTCGTTGTGTCACAAATCACACTTTTTACTGCAATATTTTTCGTCATTTGGACGACGCTTTGCATTCTTCCGCATGGCACAGATGCAGGCAGGAAATTAGCATGAAGGCAACACAAACAAACATGGAGGAGAGTGAAAGTGACATAGAACGGTGTAAGTCCGAAGAGGAGAAGGCCTCCGACCAGCCAAGACAAACCAAGCTCGTACCAGAACGAAGTTTGGGTAGAAAAGGTCTGACACGGACCAGAAAAGCGTAATGTTACTTTGCAAAATTAGGCCGCAAAACAGACTCAAACACCATTAACTTCTTTTACCACCTACGCAAAAATCATGTCAGTACGGAGAGAGTCTACGGACGAGAGCCACAAAAGTACAGTCGAGTGCTCAAAACAAAGCCCAGACTCAGACTTGCAAGAGGCTTTTGCCTGCAGCACAAAGGTTCTAAATAAAAGGAGAAAAATAATCAAATATGAGTAAGTAGGCCTACCATATATATATATATATATATATTTTATATTAGTATATCATTCAAAATGTAATAAGAAACGGGCAACACAATGAGACAGGGCATGTGAGCCTATGAAACTGCTGAAGCCTGTTTAACAGCATAACATGTCCTATAGTTTTATGGCAGCAAACCGCCGCCTCTGATTTCATGTTGGGTGTGGTGTTCCTGATATGGGTGTGCAATGAATATTTCCTACATGTTACAGTCAACCTGCAAACTAATCCCCCTCGTCTTTATCTGAAGGATATCAAGACAGAGTTGGCAAGGAAATTCCAATAAAATCTAGGAGAATACGCTACTCAATCAAAACATCGTTTGAGAAAAATACTATAATCTCACTGTTGAGCTACAACAGAAAATACATAGAGTATGTACTGGGATCATTTCAAACTCCAACTGAAACAGTTTGTGAAGAGGGATCAGTCATGTAGTCATGACAGGACACAAATAGTTTGTGTCCTGTATTGTTCTGTCTGTATTTTCTTGTTGAGTTCTGAGTTTTGTGTTTTTAATGTATGTACCTATTGTTGAGTTTGTGTTTTGTACTGTTTTCTTGTGTATGTGTTGCTGAGTTTTACGTATTTTAAAGGCCCAACCCAGGGACGGGCATTGCAAATTAGCTTAGGCTATAAATGCTGTGGTGTGTGGTATTGACTTATGCTACTTGTCCCTATACAAATAAACATTAAATAAATGAAATAAACTATATGATGATACATTCAAAAATAAAAATACAATATTGAATGACAGAAATATCTGTATATTTCTATATATAATATATTACATATAAGTATTACTAGTGGAACATGTTTAATATTATAGTGAAGTCATAAGCCAGTGGTTCTCAAAGTGTGACCCTGAGGCATTGCAGTGCTTTGCTGAGTGTTGCTAGCAAAGGAATCAGTATTCAGATTAGCAAATGTCATTCAGGCAGTAAAACGACATGTGAAGTGAAAGATTAGGCAGATTAATTACAGGAAAGTAGGGAAGCTAACACTTTATTTTACAGGTCCTTAAATTCCTAATTATTTCCTAATAAAAGGATGTAATTTGGCACCATTTATCGGTAAAATACAGACAGCGTTCAATTGGCGCACTACCAAATAATGAATTCCAATTAAACAAACTGAATAAGCGAGTGTACCCTAGACTCTTTTGGTCTATGACAGATCAACATATATAGAGAAGAAGTTTTCTTGGGTTTAAATGGAGCAGTTCTTCAAACTCATCAACTGCTTTTAAAATCAAGACAACAAGATAAACAAACTAAATTAACAGTCTCAGAACATTTCTTTTATCCTTAATTACTACCAAATGACATACTTTGAAGAAATAACCAGTAAATTATGAGAAAATAACAGAACCGTAAAATACAGCGTTACCAAAAAGGAAAACACATGAGCTTCATCAAGCAGAGAAAAAGTGGGATGATGGTAATCAGTCCAAACCAAAGTCAAGAAAATGTGAGGAAGTCTATCCTGCTCACAGGTTCACCGTAATAAACTTAGATGACACATGGATATATTTCACCCCAATTATGCCAATAAACCACACTAGTTTTTGCAAAGAAAACTCAGAGATTACAGTAGTCCTTCAGTAAAAGCTGCATCAAGTGATCATTCTTGACAAACGGGCAAGGTTTACCATTTTTCATGTGCATTAGAAACTGATGTAAAACTGAAAGGAAACATGTAGTTCATGTTCTCGATGTTATCCAAATGAAATAACATTCGTGACACATTCTGACACAAACATTAATAGTCATTAAAACATTTTAAAAGATTTTTAATGTTTAAAACATAAAAAATCTTAAATGAGTCCGTTTTCAGCTTCCAAAAGGGAGCCATGACAGAGAAACCATTGTCATAATTGATGTTAAAAAAATGTTAGATGATCTTTAGGCCCCAATAAACCCTCATATACTTTCTTACAGTAATCCTTATCAAATATAATAGAAATATTATACAGGGCTTGAAATGATAAGCTGAGTGAACTCAGCACTCCAGGAAAATGGTTTTTAAAATGCAGCACTTATCAGCAGCATTTCCCAGCAACATAATGAACCAGCAGACTGTAAAGATAAAGCGTAGTCTCTTCACCTTCTGTAGAAACCCTGACATCCTGGATGGAAAACGGAACCCAAATAAATGGGCTATTAAGGCTGCGTGTTACTGACGGTGAGTAAAATGACATTTTCTATGCAGTCTTCTTCAAATAGGCTATCTGTACTCTTATCCTTTTTCTACTCCTCATTCAGATCAACTGAACCTTTTGATCATCTCTTTCAGTGTGAACCACTGCAGAAAAGATGCACCTGCAGCTTGAGCTTATTCTTTTTTTCTTTCAAGCACTTGGTAGACAGACTATACTTGAATTGCATGCTTTTTAGGAAATATGTCGCTGGGTGCTGTCAAGAATAGGTCTAAGATGAAAGGAGTAGGGGGTCATTGCTTTGAAAATACACACGCAGTCTGTCACATCTTTATAGTCAAATAGTAGATCTTGAAAAAAAAAACCCTAGCTTGAGTCTAATGTGAAGATCCATTATATATGAATTAACTGGATTTTGTCTCCCACTGTGAAGCCTGTGGTTCATTAAGTCCAAGTATGTTTTGAATGATTAGCAGCGCGGGGGGTGAGGTGGGGGTGGGGGGAATTACAGTTGTCTCTCAGCTTGTACATTGTGCTCGGAAATAATTTTTCCGGTTTGCGCATCTATTTTAAGGGGCAAATGCGAGTGAAATAATTGCACTGTAGAGCCCTGCCAAGTCTTTCATAATATTTAAAAGTAGGTGTGTTTCTCTTTTCGACCAGAAATGTGGGCGTTTCTTTTGTGCATGCATCTCTACCCCAGCTACTCCAAAGCTGTATGTCCCACCATCCCCAGCTTAACCCACTTGTATTTTGGATTCTGCTGCCACTTAGGGTTAAAACAACACTTGCCCATTCTGAGGCAACGAGCTAACGTTAGCTTGTTTGTAGCAAGGTGCAAGACGTTTTGTTTTCCTTCCTGACAACTGACTGATTCGCGCCAGAGCGTAAAGCAGTGCACTGACGTAAACAGCACCTGTACTGTCCTAACGTCCAGGTCACAGCAAACAGTAAGTAAATTGTAACGTTACACACACACAAAACATTTTATACATATGACGCTACAGTATTTATTTAATCTACGAAAAGTCAAGAAAAAAAAATGAAGACCTTTGTAAATGAAATTCAATACTTTGAGAATATTAATTTCAATGCTTTTTTAATCATTTAAAGACCCTGCAGGTACCCTGGGTATTATACACATGTGTATCGGTGAGGACACGCTTATTGTATACTGTGCAGAATTCACACACAAGCCCACTTGTCACACTGACAGCACAGTATGGGTGACCTTGGATGCCGTAAGCTTTGCCAGCAGCTGAGCCAAGACCAGGACAGAGAGGCGGNGGGGGGGGGGGGGGGGGGGGGGGGAGCAGCATGGTGGACGGGTGAGTGGAGAGGTACAGATAACAGACAGGAACAGATAATTTGGAGAACAGAGGATGGAGAGAGATAAGAGGGAGGAATCAAGAAGCTGAGAAGGCATGAATAATGAGACGGAGAGGGAAAGAAGATGAGGAGGAGGAGGAACACAGAGGAGGCGAGCAAAGGTATGAAAATCTATGTATATATGGATAAGCTGGAAACGTCTTCCTATGGTTGCATAGCAACCGTATGAATGTCATGACAACTGAACCCTGTTTACTCTGCCAAAAAGGATAGAACCACTCTCTGCTTTTCAGGCACTCAGAGGTTGAACAACTCCCCTGTTGGTGCAACACACACACGCACGCACACACACACACACACACACTTCCATATATCAACCTACGCACACACAAATCCTATACAGCTTTCGAAGGGAAGAGAGGATGTGGTTAAGGAGTGACAAAGACGGAACGAAGGAGGAAGGCTTAAGGGGTGAGCAGATGAAACAATGACAGATGGAGGAAAGGATGACGTCAGAGAGGAAGACGAGGGGAGAGAAGTTATAAAAAGAAAGGTAGAGAAAAAAGAGAGCTGAAAGCGGATTGTTTTGTATGCAACACCATTTAAGGCTTGCAGGAAAATGTCTTCTCTTTAGGCTTCTAGATAAGATAAGTTCTAAGAATGATCTTAGAACCTCTCACATCGACACACACATCTATTATTTTGAATCATATTTGATTGAAGCTAAACGCCCTTTAGTAATGTATCTGGTATAGTGTGGCAGTGAGCCTCTTGAACGTTCTGTTTTGATCAAGGTTGGGTGAGCCATAACACTTTCAATTCCACTCCAGCCGGCATTTTCTTTCTTCATGATACACCACATATATACACCACAGCAACACGGAAATAAACAGTCACAAAAATCCCAATACCGATCCATTCAAATACACCCAGATCGGCCCTCACGCTGATCCTTAGGATGGGCTCGGGACATCAGGACACCCCGGTTCCATTGATTTCTAAGTGCCCAGTAACACCCGAATTTATGATTTTTATCATCAGAATATTTTGTGGCAGTAAATCTGTACAGTGCTTTCACTCCAAGTTCAACTTTGGTGGACTTGGACATGCAGATTTGTGCCATCAACCAATAGAAAAACCATCTCACACTGGAGAGACCGAAATGGAGGAAGCTAACCTTTTGACTGATTCTGTTTTATTAAATTCGTCTCCAGCAGAATGAAAATGGATGAAAACATCTGCTGCCTGGTGTGCGCTTATTCAGAGTTCAAAAAGTGGAAATCTGTTGCCATAAAACCATCTTGTTTTGAAATGAAAATGACATGGTATTCCAATACGTAGACATTCCATCTGCAGTTCCAATGATTATTTTAAAAAAGTAAGTTTAAGGCAAACAGTCATTAGTCTCATTACCTATTCATTAAAATGTACTCTCACACTGCAGTGATAACACTGATTAGCATACTGTTGTAGACTAATCCCTCAACAAAATCTTGAGCAAAGGCCCAATCAGCAGCATGCCACCTCTGATTTCAATGTCATCACTCCACCATTGAGTTGTTCTTCCTGGTTCAGAGACAACATTAACAAGTAAATGTGTTCCTTCCTTCTTAGCAGCTGTTGGACACTAAGCAACTACATTGGGGAAATGTATGTACCTTGTTTATATTTTGAATATTGGGGCATATTGAATGTTGAACTTGTACCTTTATCTGTGACAAGTACTGTTCAACAGTTGCCAAGGAAAAGCCATTCCCTTTCCCCACCCAGATTTTCCCTGCCACTGTGGGGAGATTGAACCGCTCTGGTCACATGTCCACTTCTCTACCTCCTGTAATGTCCACTTTCTTTCATCCCCCCACTCTCTGAAAAGTCCTGTTTGGCAACAGATCACATGTCTGCCTTTTCAAGAGGCCAGTGACCCACTTGGCAAGTGTAGTAGCCAGTTTTCTGGGCAGACACGTCTTAGCTCTGCTATTCTACAGTCTATACACAGTGTGTTGTCCTACATTAGAGCCAGAGTTACAGCTATCCCTGCAACAGTGACACTACAACATATCAGGTGTCAGTCATAGCCCATGATTGACCAAAATAAATCTAACCAACACAACCATGTTGCTTTGGTGACTTGCAAGAGGTTCGTGCTATTTTAATTACTTTTATTTTTTTTAACTTTTTCAACTCATTTCAGTTAATTGGCAGTTCGCTAAACCCCTCCTCCAAACAGCAATTGTCCAATCACAGCTCAGCAATCTTAAATGTCAAGCTTTGGATTTCTCCACATGTTGAAGCTAATTGTATGGGGCTGTAGTAAGACCAGTACTCAACAATTAAAGAGTTTGGAGGGTTGTGTCTTTTGGTATCTTTTCAGAACGTTCCACATCAGCGGCAGCCATCTTGGTTGTTTATGAAAATGCCTCAACGCTCCTCTGTACAGTCATCATATCAAACCTGCCCCATATTAGATAAACAATTGTGATTGGTCGGCTGGAAATGGGAGGGGGACCAGACGCATCTGTCAGAGCAAATATAACCTGAGCTCACAGATTCCTCTGGTTCCCAGGCTAAATCATTTCAGAAGTAAGCCCAAATTGATATTCACCACAAACAAATTAGATAAAGATGGGCAAAATAAAATTTCGACACATGTACATGTCTACATTGTGCGCTCATGCATGAGGACATATGGGCTGCGTGTGTGCATTAGAACTTGAAAGTCAGGATACTTGAAGGGTGTCCCTCCCCTACATATGGGTTACATTTGCATATGGGTTACCATGGCCTGCGATACATGAAGGAAGCATATTTGTCAAATATGTCACATGCGTTATGTGCACACAAACACACACACACATATACACAAGGCTTGTCACGGAAGTGGCAATTAGGGGTTATGCCGGACACACTCCCATGTTGGACAATAGACAGCAGAATGTCTACTGTCATCTCCCCGCGTTCCCTGACAAAAGAAAGACAAAATCGGTTTCGTCTGTGCGTTGGTCAGTTGGTCAGCAAATCTACAGTGTGAAGGCCAAAAAAGTGATAATATTGTAGTAATTTTTTGCAGCCACCAGAAGGACAGCTTTAGTGTTTTGGTTCACTCTCACTGCTCTCATCCACCTTATTTTTAGCCACAGCAGGCAGGTGCATTCAGCAAAAAGCTCTGATAAACCCACTATATGCTACCTGCTCAGCACCAAACAGCAGACAGACAAAGTTAGCAACTAGCTGGTGAACATAGCTGAGAATTTAGCCAGTGAAAGGCTGCTGAAGCTTAAAGGATGGTGCATACTGCACTTACATTTGTCAGGTGGCCAGAAACACAACTTTTAAACATATTTTCAGAAAATGCAAATGAATGCGCATTTCTATCCACTACTGTGGTGCAAAATATTAGGAGTTGGGAGCATCAAGAGTTGGTGGCACTAATTCTCCAATCAGGTGGCATTAAACCATTGCAGAGGAAGAGGGTGCAACGAGATGATGTAATTTAAAGAGCTCCAGTCAAAGCTCAAACTATATAAAATCATGTGGAAAACGTGATGGAAATATGTGCTTCACACAGATCTGATGTTTACGTCTCTTCAGTGGACGTTTAAGTCACATGCTTCATTTACTTTCATTGTAAATGCTTCGTCCTGATTTGTTCATTAAGTCTGTTTCCATTGCACTTTGTCACATTAAATACTTTTTTTCCCACTATTCTGAATTCTTTTTTTGGAATTTCAGGCATTTCTAACCAGGTTTTTTTATGCTCAAATTAAAAATGCGCATGAAACAGGTGGATGAAAAGTTATTCTATAGATAACACTTCAGTTACAACACTGGCAACCTACTGTACAAGGCATTTCATCTAATTATTTTCCTGCAGAAACAAAGACAGGAATGTAATTATGCTTTATAGCCATGCAGAACGCCAATACAACCACTGACTTTAATTTATAGAAATCAAAATTGTGTTTACAACCCTTTGACAAATTGCAATTGGATATCCAATCTGTTCCAGAGAGTTAAAGGAGCGCAATGAAGTGCTCCCCCACCCTGTGTTCAAAGGGATACAATAAACAAAAAATTGGAAATTGATTACTTTACACAGCTGATACTGAGCCAACAAAACACCTTCATTGGCTCTAATCCTGTAGATCAGATCAGGACATCACAACCAAACACTGTCAGTTACTACAAAACACTATGGCTACACTGTAACTGCCACTGCATCTGACTGAAAAAAAAAGGACTCAAACTGGGTCATCACACAGATGTCGCGCCAAGGCAATGTCACCTTTGACCTAAACCTGATGATGAGTTCATCCCGCGGTCAGCTGTCAGTTGGAGTCTTCACGCAGCACCAACAAAACAGGGAAATACTGTAGATACAAGAATTGTATCTACAGTGGAGGTGGTGGTGGAGGTTTTCGGGGCTTGCTCAGAAGGGAACAGGGGTTTGCTTGTCTCGTGGTCCACCCATATCATCTGGGCTTCATGCCAGATTATCCAAACCCATGCAGCAGGACTTTATGTGTAAATGAGGCCTGGAACACAACAACAGATGACAAAACACTGCTCAAAGATGCTGGATGAGCTGCTTCATTAACGCTTCATGGCGTTTTTTAAACGAGCTGGAGTGTTTGTCAGCGGCCCAATCATGCCTCCTCAGAATGGAGCTAAATATGACATGGTGAGCATGATGAGCGCAAAAAAAGCCAGTGATACACATAAAGATGTACACATGTCCGACCCCCATAGGCACACACACATGTTTGTGTTTATCACACAGTATGGGGACGCAGCAAAGACGCGTGATATTTGACTGTGATTTGATTTGGTCAGCAAGCTAAATGTCAGAAATGCTTTGAAAGGATGGATGGCTCTGCTAGGTTACAGACTGAGTGAGAGCTAAGAAAAGGGCCTTACGGGTGAATAAGATGAATTCCAGCAAATGTCAGACAAACATTTCTCACATTCATACCATCCATACCATACCGGACATAATATAAGCTTAGAACAACAACCTGACTACACTTCTGCAATCCACTTTTAATTAGAAGAATTTCAAACTATTTGGAGTCATATCAGTTTGACTCCAAATTGTTATGCATAGGCAGAATGTATCTGCCTGACATTAAGTTGGTACTTAAAGACGGATGAGTCAATGCTCAAGACAAGGACATTTTTGAAAGTTAAGGTCTTATTTGCTGATAATTTTACTTCCATTGTATTTTCATAAGTGCCACATGAGCATGTTATGTGTTTCCAAAGCCCAACCAGTACATCACCACCGCTGATAGTGGCAGATTTTAGCTTATCACAGTTGGAATCAGCGTGCAGTATGTACTAAGAAACTGCAGTACAGAAATGCCAGAGAACATTTTTTTAAGATGTGGAATATGTAATCATCCTATGTGTTAAAGTGTTTTTATTATCATTTAGACATGGGAGTCTGTCATGTAAGCGTTCATTTTGGCTTCATTCAGACAGGACAGGACAATTAGGCTGCATAAGTGATGGATTTTATAACCTATTTTCCTGTTGAAGCCTGGATTAATTTACCTTGCGAGGCAGCTGGATTCGCGAGATCATGCAAGAATCCATTTTGCCAGGCTTCAAGTTATGCGCTTGTGGCTGAAAAAATCTGTGTCAATCAATCAGTGTCCTATGAAGAACTACTGGCGCGTGGTTTAGGTGTGGCGACAGCAACCAAACAACAATGGCAACATGGTAGCAATGGTAACACCTAAAGAGGTTAGCGTAGATGCTCCTACAGCATCAGTTCTATCAGAACTGGAGAATATTTCTTCGTTGAAGGAAGAGCAAAGAACTGCAATGAAGGCTTTTCTCGATGGAAAAGGTGTTTTCGCTCTTCTCCCGACTGGCTTCAGCTCTCCTACTACGTCATATGGTTCGTTGATCTGATTGGTTGAAGTTAGTCCATGATGTACGGTAATAGGCAGATTGTTCATCCAATCACCTGCCAAGTATTATAGTTTTCAATGCGCCTGTCTTCTAAATAAGGAAAAGCAAGAGGACATAAACACTCACTCTGATGCTTTGACTGAGAACCTGAGATTAGACTCCTGGACCGGCAGTTAGAATCATCGACTTTTTTTCAGCCCCGCAGAACGACACTGAGATGGACATATTAAGAGGCAGTTCTGTCAATTTCAGAAACAGCAAAGCCTTCTGATATTCTCAAACCGCAACAGTGAGCTACAACCTTTCATTTCCACTGTTCTTGAGTCTCTTATGACTGTAAATCATTTATATGGGAGCCAGATGTGTTGCTCTGCTATGTTGTTTGGCAGCTGTTTCCAATTTCACAAGCTACAAAGAGGATGGAACAGGATCACAGAAATCAGAGAAAAAACAAGAACCCCACAAGAATCGCTGTTGAGGATTTATAATGTAGAGAAGTGGACAGACAGAAGTGTTTAACACCTTTCTGACTATATTTGGTACCTTTGTAAATTAGCTGTTCCTCATTTTCATATTTTTACCAGCCAACATGAATAGTGAGGAGCTGTGCAGAGACAATTATGGTTGGTTAGCTCACAAAAAGTTACAGAATTTACATGGTGTCATGGTAAATGTGTCATTTCCCACTCTAAAGTAAGGGTGTCCAAACTACGACCCGCGGGCCATGTGCCACCTTATTATTTATTTATTATTTAGCTATTTTCAAATCAAAATTTCAAGATTTGGAACTATATTAAAATGCAGTTCAAATTGTCAACACCAGGTGTCACTATCAGTATGTGGGCACATACAGTATAGTGATTCCAGACACCAGGGCAAAATGACTACTTTGTCGTAGAGCTCAACGGGTAGTGTGTTTGTTTAATTTGCCAAGAGTTAACCGCTTGATGAAGAAATGCAATAAAGAAGACATTTTGAAACAAAACATGCGTCCTTCAAGTCCTACACAGGCAAAGAGCGAGAAGAGAAGGTGAGACAATTAGCAGCTACCCTGTTTTTTTGTTCAGGTCAAATACGCTCAGGAAAATGTTACTAATGTTACTAATTATTAAAGGGCTAGCTACAAGGTGGCTCAACTTATAGCCCAGTACAGGAAACAGTTTGCACACAGTGACTTTACAAAGTCTCACTTAAGTAGTCGCTGTAAAAGCAGCAAGAATGTAACAACAGCCAAGTTTCCATCCAAATTTAGTGCAAATTTTAAATGAATTTCCAGAAAATCATCAAAAACAATTGCAAATCAATGTTTCCATCCACCACTGTTGTGCGATTATTAGGAGTTGGGCGAATCGAGATGAACAGTTGGTGGCACAACAAGTTTGGACACCCCTGATCTAAAGCATGCGGGGAAACCAGCCATGTTTCCCTGCATTAACACTGGATATTCTGACGCACAGCTGGGGCTGAACACGAATGACACCACTTTGTCGGAAACAGTGCACTGCAAATGAAGATGTCACCCTTGGGCTCAGAAGCTTTCATCTGTGGTTCTGATCTTGTGTGTGAACAAGACTGAAAATAAACATTTTGTACACATCATTCTCCCATTGGATCTCTTTTTTTACAATTTCAATGAAAATAGCAGGGATTATGTAAATTTTTTTTTTTTTAAAAACCCGTGAAAACTGTCTTTCCATCCTTTATAATAGAGTTCAAACAGTTCATTATAAATCGGTGTAGGAAAAAACAATCGTCCATCCCTTCAATCGCCGATAAATGATCCAATTGGCACAAGCCTAACTCCTGCACCAGTACACTGATACTCCCTTGCAGTACATGCACCCAATACGCAACAACAGTTTGAATTCTTTCAGACTTAATGGTGTGGATCCAGGATGCATCTAAGGAAAGTACAATAGAGCAAAGCCAGGGGAGAGGGGGCAGGTCAGGGGAAGGCCTGGGTTGAACAGGAAGTGCCTCCATTAGCGGGCCATTAGTGGGTCTATGGCAGCATGGATGATGACAAAGAATATGCCTTCAAGCCCATCATCACACTCACCCTGCTCCACACTTTGTCTGACTGGTCTGCTGGATGAGTGGAAGTTTAGCTGACAAAATGACTGACTGGCAAGCTTTCTGACATACAGTGTGACTAACCTGACTGAGAGAAAGGCCAGAGGGGCCAACAAAAGGTAATTAGCATGCCCATTAGAGAGCAAGAAGCGGTTATTTTTAACGACTGTAGAATATATTCCATAACCTTTAATAGTTTTAATAGCCAGAGTGCTGCTGTGCGTCAGAGAGAGCTCTACCCTGCCTTTCCTGTTCTGAAAACGAAAGAAAAGATAGATAAAAACACTAGATTCCAACTTTCCAACTTTTTTTGCCTTTGGGTCTATCATGTGCTCACATGTTCGTGTAGGGATCGCTACCAAAATTATTCATGCAACATTTAAAGGACTCTATAATTTAAGCTGAGGGGAGGGTTTGCATCTTACAGTACATGTTCAGTGGCTTTGGAAGGGTTGAACACCCACTGACCTATAAAGGCATTTAGCTGAGTGCATGGATACAACTTTCTTTCTTATCGCAGAAAAACTCTGAAACAGTAACAGAAACCTAACACTACACTGGAATAACAAATGATTTATTAATATAAGTAAGCTGAGATATGTGATGAAATGAATTCCAAATTGCTGCATTATAGCCAAATAATGACAGAATTCAGCGTGTGAAAGAATATTTCAGACTACATCACAATATTCTGAAAAGTTAACTTTACAATGCTGAACTTGTAATTTGATGGTGTATCACAAACTATGCTCAAACTGCATTCTTTCCTGAATTAAAGATCATATCAGATTTTTTAGATAATTATTAATTCACAGTCCTGAAGTGTAAGAACCTACACTGAAATCCAGGAATCTTTACTTCTGGCATTTATGCCTCAAAAATCCTAAAAGTGGTGTTCATTAGTGAAGATTATCTTGCTGAACAAAACGTATCATACACTTTGTTTGCCACAGAGCTTATTTTCTGCAATAATCCAAAAGTCAATGGAAAAATCCCATTGGCTTTCTGTCAAGGCAACCAGGGCGATGCTAACTTCCAAGTTGGCCTACACAAATATGTCATCCCTGCAGCGCTCTATGTACTTTTCTCCCTCTTGTTGTGTCTAGTTAACTGTCTAAGCTTGGCTTCTGCATGACAACCCTGTGCCTAAACGCACAAATACTCCTGTGGAGCTCTTAAAGTAGTTGAGACAGAAAATTAATCGACAACAATTTTGATGAGAGAATAATAGTTTTAGGCAACCACGCAAAACATTTGCTGTTTGTAGCATCTCAAATGTGAAGTTTTGACGCTTTTCTTACATGATAGACAACACCTTGGTCTGTGGGAAATTATTACGGACATTTTTCACTATTTTCTGGCATTCAATAGACAAAACCATTCATCAAAAAAACAATTGGTAGATGAATGGATAATGATAAGTTGCAGCCCTAGGTGGGTGAAAAATATCAATTTACATAAGAATCACAATTCTCATCTTTTACTATTCTTGAATTGATGCACAAATATCAAAATATTAAGTTAATAATAAAAAGATGTTGATGGAGCAAAAAAGGCAGAACTCCACTGTGGGATAGCACAGTGCAGACGATGTACAGCGCGCCTTCAATATTCAATAGCAATTCAACAACTTAGTAATTAGCTTTGTAAGTGGAAGGTTTGTTGGAAATACCTCATACCCCATCACACACACACATCACAGATAGCATCTTACATCAGCTGTAGATAAATAACAGTTAAATAGTTATTAATGGCTGCTCTACAGCCACGGGTGAACTGTGTGTTTCTGTAGTTCAACAATACACAGAGAGGGGGTGATCTAGTTGATGACATCATATCAACTCCCAGTTAAACTCATGCATATCATATCAATAATTGAAGCTGAGCAGCTTAATAGCTCTGAATCAGGACCTCCTGTATTGAAGGAGCTTGTGCAAAATAAGCTACAGTAACGAGGTTACACCTGTTTTTTTAATGTGTCAGATACATTTAATCAGCATTTCCCATCTTTTGATGCTCCTCTCATTTTCAGGTTGTAGCTGCAGGTTGTGAATATTATAACTAAGCTGACACTAAAAACTGCAGTGTTTCTGCCTTCTCAGCTGAGAAAAAGATGATTAGAGAGCTTTAGTTGGGGCTGGGCGATTTGACGATATATACCGTGTGACAGTAGAAAGGTGTCCATCGCTAGAGATTTAGCAATACCATTTCCCTTAGTGTCTCTGCTATATATTCAAGGCAGGCAATGTAGCAAATCAGGGCTGGATTCTCGCATGATCGCATGATTTGGGCAGCAGGACTGCTTACCACGTTCTCAGGTGACTCTAAGCTGGTTTGCCAACTGCCGCAGAAGAAGAGAGTGACAAGAAAACACGGAGGAGGAGAGTGAAATTGTAAATACAGAACATGAAGTACGATACGGTTTCCATTTCTTAATTGAATTTACAGAACAATACTGTATCGTGATATATACCATTATGCTGACATAAAATCACATATACTATCAGGAACCGCCACTAACACTTGCACAGCTGTAAGAAGAAGGTGAGCAAATTTATATCTACTTGCTATCATAGAAACTCTGACTAATTCTGATTTGAGTATTCCAAACAGAACTGGCACGCCATGTGGTGCAGCTCCATCCAGCCTTTGGTTGCTCACACTGGTTCAGATCTGTGTTGCATGTGAGGAAATTAGAACAGCATGAACACAGCCACTAAGGAGGAACTGAATATGTTGTTGTATATTTGCATCAAGTGTGAAAATAATTTGGGGTGGGTGAGACATAGCTATATCAAATCACATTACATCATGTAACAATACGTCCTGTCACGTCATATCACATCAGAGCGTCGGCCTGTGACTCCCACCACTGCTAATCTCTCTGCTCTGCTTTCTCCACATTCACTCAGCAGGGGTAATAACGCTGTATAACCATTATCCATTGTCTCTACATTTCTCTAACAGCAGGGGAGGTACTACTTTACAGTCAACACACAGACACCCCTTGTACTGCACTGCTAATTTAAATACAGTGTGTAATGGTAAAAACGCTTTGCTGCTAATGTATTACAAATACAGGGCAATCAAAGGATGATTAGGTCTCATGCAATACATCTTTATGCCTCTATGTCATTATTTATATAAACGTAATCTTTAGTGGCACTTTACTGTTATCTAACATTTTCTATTACTGTCACCAATAATAATTAAGTTTATTGTTCAGTTGTAAAATATTCTGCCTCATATCGTCCTCATAGCTTCATCATATCACAACAATTTTTTCACCAAACTGAGGGATCCTTGCCAAAACAAAGTGTCATGTGTTCAATTAATTATTGCATTATTGCCAGAAACTAATGAAACTAATCACTGAAACATCCGCAAAGGGTTTTCATTGTTTATTTTTTAATCTAATTAATGGACAAAAGAAGATTATTACAAAAAAGAAGTTCCTGCCTGAAATAACCGGTCATACAGAAGACACTATACTGGTAATGAAAGACTCCTCTGCAGGACATGATGAAATAAGATCTAGTCTTGTAAAGAAAGTAGTTTTCTCCATCGTTGAGCCCCTCACCCGTGTTATAATTTTGTCACTCAAAACAGTTGTTGTACCAAGTGACCTTAAAGTCATACCGCTGTTCAGATCAGGTCATTCCTGCATATTTACTATCGTCCTATCTACTATCTGTGTTGCCCTATTTTTCTAAAGTTCTTGAGAAACTGGTATATTCAAGAATTTAAAAACATATGGATGAGTGGCAACATACTGTACAGCCATCAATATGGTTTTCAGAAAAAAATGATAACAGAATTGGCTCTTTTGTACGGAGCCCCGGAGTGGCCATAGAGAGAAAAATTTTTTTTCCCACGTTCTGATTCATTTGTGTGCACGAGATACAATTCGCTCCCAAGTTTTTCTTAATTTGTGCGATAAGTGTATAGAGCCAGCACAGCCAGCCTTGATAATCAGAGTGTTGAGTAATAGGAAACGTTCATTCTGAAGAACTAGACTTGGAGGGTCAATAGAGGGTGTATTGCTTGTAGCTCTGGTTGTATCTGTGTTTTTCTTGCGGTAGTTTTGTAAAACAAACAGCCAGCAGTGGTGCTGATACAGCAGATTGTGAGCTGTAGTTTCCAGGAAAACACACCGACCTCTTCGCTCTACGCTGCCAGAGTGTCTCTGGGCTAGGCAAAGGGCGCAGAGCTGGGTCCGGGTCCAGCCCACCAGAGAACGAGGCGAAGAGGTGCTCAGTGTGTGTGGAGGGGCAGCCCGCCCTGGGGACACCTGGCCTGTCCGCTCTGCCAGCTTTTCCTTATCATCACTAAATGTGATTTCACACCTGAGCTGTCAGACACATACTGCAGAATTTCCTTTTACATCAAGTAGCGTGGTTGTAGTATTTCTTCATGATTACCTACGAAAATGATTTTAATAAGCTTTTCCACCCTGCTAAAATTTAAAAAGTCACAGGATAACACTGTATTGCTATAATCTGAGGCACACAAAATATGAATTAAAACCCATCTGTGAAGTGAAACAGGTGACTTACACTAGTGGAGCATTAGCCGCTTTTGGTGAATTCATTTAGGGCACAGATTTGAGGGAACAGGGTTTGGTAACTGATCAACCTGCTACCACATTCACTACAATCAGCTGTGAAGACGAACAGAAGAGGACCAACCTGGTGCTATGAAGGTGGAGGCCAGTCTTCCTCATTGACAGAAGCATCAGATGGCAGAGCGTCTTTGTTGAAATAGATGTACAGGTCCTACGCCAGTCTGGAAAATCTGAAACAACATAAAAAAAATAACATTTGATTTTTTTCTTAAAAATATGACATTTTGACATGGAAAAATGGATTGAGATGGATTTTATTGAAATATATTTGTTTGGATACTATGCTGAATTTTGTCAAGAAATAAACACCACTGTCGACACCAATTTCGAACAGCTAGCAGCTAGCTCGTTAGTTGACAAGCATAAATGACAGATAGCTGGCGGACAGCTTGTCCCTTTTACTCTTATCACGTTGAAAACTCTGAATCATTTAGTACCGTGAAGCAGCTCATCCGGTCAGTCTGTGAAGCTAACGTTAGCTTAAGCAGCATCACTACAGAGTTGTCTCCTTGGTACAAACTTATGGTGTTTGTAACACCAGACCACAAATGCAAGCCTGTGGTGTCATTTATCGAAATGAATCACAACTTAAATCTTAATCGCAACATTGGTCAGAAAAATCGCAATAAAATATTTTCCTCAAATAAGTTAGCCTTACATGTGGGTTTTCTTAGAAATAGAAACCTCTGGAATGTGGGTGGTAGTGACAGGGATTTGGATCAACTAAATCAAAAAGGAAAAGGCACAGTCATAATGTGTTCCCTTAGTGCTCAGAGGGGAAGTAGTTCATTAACATACCATCAAGTTCAGAGGTCAAATCTATTTTAATGTGGACTACACAAAGCCTGGACAGCTCTTTATTGATCCTGCCTCATTATAACTTTAAACTCACCAGGGGACACCAGTTCTTTCAGCTTTAAATCATTTTTAGTATAAAATTATGTGAAGCTGGGGAATATATAGGACCGCACTGTGTGTGTGTCTTTGTTATACTAGCTGATTTAGTTTAAATGAAAAGGGAGGGAAAAAAATCGACCCGATCTGAATGTTCAGACTATTTATAAGAGGGCCAACTAAGCCTCAAGTCATATCACATGGCTCTCATATCAGGAAGGATTTCCCAACTCGTCTCACAACGTCCGCTTTAAGACCTTTTCCTCAGTGCTCCACTTGAATATCCACTGCCAGCTTTGACCTGGTGAGCTTAATGAAAACTGAGAGTGCACTTAATCAACTAAGTAGTGAAAAGGTGGGTGTTAATGATGTGACAAGCCGCGCAAAGCTGCTGGCCCATGGGAAATCCGGCACCAGGACAAAAAAATCCAAAAACGTCTAAATGACTAAACAAACGTCACGTTGATCCGAAGTGGACCTTCACCGTCATGCTACGAGTTGTTTCCACTCCATTTACTTCCTATGGAGAGTTTAGCCTGAATACTGCCACTTCCCCACGTATATGTCACCACCTTAGGCAGCAATTTCCTCCTCTCACACTTCTTTATCATCTAGCAGAAAATGCCAGATTGGATGGACAGATGGGTCACTAGACAGATAACAATGTAATTTAGTGCCGAATGGATTGGTTTAGTAATCTAGTTAATAAAGTAATCAGACAATCAACAGACAATTAATCGTCATCAAGTCATATATTAGGCAAAGATTCCAAACATTCACTGCTTCCGTCTCCTCTGCTAGGTTATATTATTTTTATTTTATATCATTGTAAATGTAATATTTTTGTGTTTTGGACAAGCAATTTTAAGAAGTCACATTGACATCTGGAATATTATGATGGACATTTTTAACAATTTACTGACATTTTGTATAATAAACAATCAATATACAGGGTTCGTACAGCTTTTTAAGAGTAAAATTCAAGCACTTTCAAGATACCTAAACCACAGATTTCCAGACTCTCGAAGCATTCGAGAGCCTTCCTTCTTCACATCTAAATTGTTACTAAATGCCAGGAGAGAACAAACAAATATGACATTGGGATCACTTCATTTCAAATATGAAAAGATGTTTGGTTCACATGAGTGATGGTGTAGATGATGAAACACCAGATTTAGTTGAAAATCAAGCATTTTTCAAGGAGTATAAAAATGTGTGGCAGCTGAACTGAATCTGGGTGACATTATGTCTCTGGAAACACAGTTAGATGAGCTAATTCATTTGTGACGGTGTCACCCTAAATGGTCCATAGCAGGGCTTGAGCACCTCTATAATGGTCCCTCAGTGTTATCTTCTCCATTTCTGTTGTTTTCCTGCTCTACAGAAAACGGATTTTGTGTACCATTACACATGTAGTGCTTGCTGATGGAAAAACAAGGTCTTTTCAAGGCTCTCATAGGCTGAAGAAGAGCTGACAATGTAATGTTCAGGGGTTATCTGATAAGAAAAAAAAGAAAACAATAACAGCACTGCTAATGTGCGACTGATGAAATCCATTAGACCCAGCTCAGTGTAATTCCTCTCTGCTGGGGGGCTTACAGGAGTGGGGGGGCACCACCAAATGCCTCCAACATTGTGTATCCACATGAAATGACCTTTACTGCACTCGATTCCCAGCACGCGTGTCGCGCTCCCTCTCTCTTCTCCTCATCTTTCCCATCTCTCAGATGCTGAGAACAGCAAGATGCCAGGAAAATACTTTTTGAAAAGTCACAGTGAGAGCTTTACAGTACAAGATTGCTGAAACCCCCTGAGGGGAGGAGTAAAGGCCTCGACCTCTGCAGGGGTTCATTCTGAGCAGGGAGTCCGTCCTTTAAGGTAATCCTTGCAGCACTTCTGTTGTGGCCACACCTGACACTGGTCTTGGTTCCTATTTCCATAGGACAGAGAGTGCATGTGTGTGTGTGTGTGTGTGTAGCAGGGGTTTTTGTCTTTCCTCTTATCCCCTAAAACAATACAAGCCCCTTGAGGGATGCTGCTGAGAGAAGGAGAGGGACTGCGCAGCAATAGAGCCAAAGATGGAGGGAGGAGAAACTGGGAGAGAGAATAGAGACCATGGATGTATTATAAGAACTGGATACCGGACCAGAAGATGGCGCCTATTCAGTCCAATGAGAACTGCTCGCCTGGCACATGTATGCGGCCCACTGAATATGTGCAGTAGTGTTTCTCCCGCTGGCCCCGCCCACGAGTTCCCGCTCTGCCCATAGACTTTACATTGAGATGACGTCACAGATTTTTAAATCACTTTTCTCGGCTCGAGGAAAGCTTTACAAATATAAAACCTCCATGGATCAAAAATTCACAACAGAAAGAGTCATAATCGACCTTGTTTGCAGTTCGAGGTGTCCTGTCAACAGTTTTACAGACGTCCCTTTTACACTGGTGGCCTATGGGGAAAATGCTTTATGGGCCGCAGGGGAATTTTTCACTGCAATACTGCGAGTGGCCACTGGGAAAAATTGGAAGCAAGGCTGAGCCGTATCCAGTTCTTATAATACACAAAGAGACACTGCGGGCGGCATGGCGGTGCAGTGGTTAGCACTGGCGTCCAGTCCAGGATATACCTGCAGTGATTAATGCACTGGGAATGTAAATCTTATCAATTCCCATCCCTAGTTGCAATGTCATCTCTTGATCTTTTTCTATAGATGTTTCTTGCTATAACAACATACCAACTTATCATGTTAGGACAAGAACAGTTTGGCATAGCGAGACATGTTATGATATGATTTCGTGTAATAAAAAGAAAGTTACACGATTTAACAAGATGAAGTGATGTGTTGTTGTAACAGGAAACGCTTCCTTGTAAAAAGGGAATCATTTGGTATCTGGTAATAACAAAAGAAATGTCATAATAACATGAAACATATCTTGTGATGATGTGAAAAGGATCTCTCATAAAAAATAAAACAAAATCTAATTTTTGACTACTTTTGGACATATTACAGAATAAACAATTAATCCAAAAATCCAGTGAATCAATCCTTCACTTAAACAGTGGACACTCACGTCAAATGAAATAAGGATACAAACTCAGTATTTTTCAGAACTGGCTGACTGGATGGATGACTGTAAGCTGCTCCTTCCATCCATCTACACCTGTGTGACTGGGGATTTCCTTCAGACTGAGGCAGGCACGGAGGGGGGTGGAGGGGCGCTGCTTTTTTTTCCTGTCTCCCCTCCCCCTTCCTCACCTCGCATGCGCTATACATTAAGCCTCAACCTCTGAAATCCAGGACGCTGCCTTGCAGCAGTGAGCTATTAAAGATCATTGTGATCTTTAAGAGGAGTAATACATGTAATACAGTAGTAATATATACAGGGTTCGTACAGCTTTTTGAGAGTACAATTCAAGCACTTTTCAAGGTACCTAAACCAAAAATGTCCAGACTCTCGAAGCCTTTATCATCAAATGTAAATAGTTACTATAAATGCCAGGAGAGAACAAACAAATATGACGACGGTACAGTTTCATTTCAAATATTAAAAGATTTTTTTGAGTGATGAGAGATTGTGTCGATGATGAAACATTTTTCAAGGAGTATCTTCAAGCACATTCCTAACCTTGAAAACATAACGGTTCAAATGAAGCATTTTCTAAACTTTCAAAACTTTGTACGAGCCCTGTATATATTTTTCAGTTCCATTTTTAGCATTATTTAGCATCATAGGATTCATTAAGTATTGTGTCATTGCTTGTAAAGCTCAGTTTCTCAGCTTCATTCATTCAAATTTGACATATTTGACAAGGTTACAGCAGCATAAATAACACAGCTTTTAAACATAACAGCGATCAACATCATAGGCAAAAGCATGAAATTAAGATTCAGTCCTAAATAACTATTTAAGCTAGGGGGGTTTTTAAATGATAGTGCCCACTCAGACAGATTTTCTTTCTTCCAAGAAAGCAACTTTGAGGGAAGGACTCATAAAGACTAAAACATCTTTGAAAGGTTGCTGAAAACTAATAAAAACCGCAGGCTACCAAACTCATAACTGGGTTACTAGGGGAAACTCCTGTAAACAATGTGAGTGGGAGTGCATCCCGTGTAATTTCATGTCGGCTCTGGCTTCTGCACTCCGGGGAAATATCATTTTGGTTCTAAAATCATTCCTGTTTTACACCTAGTTATGGTTATTATATGACAGTGTTCCTTCTTGTCCACCTCTCCGAAAATGTTCTATTTGAAAACATCACATGCATGTTGGATTTCTTGACTGGATTTGAAGATTTTAGACAAAAAGACAAATGACATGACACCATGTCGAAAATGTCACAGTGTGGAATGACAGTGAAGTCTTGCATGACGCACCTTTACAAATAGCGTGTTGTGTAGACATTTGATGTGAAGTTCAGGAAATTACCTTGCATTTCTCACACTTTTAGCCCTGACCCCTGCACACCCACTGCTCTGATGTTTGCCCAGGTCACTTACCCCTAACCCTGGGTGTCTTGAACTGCAGCTCTGAGCCCAAAATGAGTCACAGAACCCCAGTCTGATGGGTCCTCAAATTCATCCTGGAATTAAAATTTAAAAAAGGAATTATCAACATCCCTAACCATCCCTTTAACCTAATCACGCATGCACAATGCAAACACTGCTGGTGTCATGTGTAATAGCATACACACCACACCTCAGCCTGCAGGAGCAGCAGGGTTCGTACAGCTTTTCAAATTCAAGCACTTTCAAGGTACCCAAAGCAACAGTTTCCAGACTTTCCAAACTTTCAAGACCTTGCACAAACCCTGGAGCAGCTATAGGCTGGGAACCACATTTCATATTCCATGCTGTCCTGTAGCACACGCATGATGCAGAGCGTTTCAGCCATACTTTGGCACACTTCTGCACACACAGACCTACGTGGATATGTCACAGCAAAGGAATGTGAAGGGTGGCTGCGCACTAAATCGCCACATATGTATGTCCATGTATATGGGCTGCATACATACTGCCTACATCTTGGCACAAAGCCCTATCTCTCCTCCACGTTTCCGCTCGGGTGCCATCTCTCACACGTCCAGACTTTTTACAGCCAGTTTAGGGCAGAGTGTGAGGGAGCAGGTTTCTTATTGCGATCATCACGATAGTTACGACCTTAACCGTGAACTTGGGAGCCTTGTCTGACCCAGTTCTCCCAATATAGGCTAACGGCAGTAAAGGGAGCACATGTCAGTCATGCAGGTCACTTTCTCAAATGGCACACAGGGGTAGGCTACGTACAGTACACGGTCTTTGCATTAACCTATTTGTAGAGTACAGTAAGCAGGCCGGGTTGCCTTGAGGACAGCTCGCGTTGCAACGTTACCGCCGCCCCATTAAGAAGAAGTAACTGTAGTTCGCTGTAGTGTAACTGCAATACACTGACACACTCACCAATGCTCGATTTGTGGTACAAAGCCGCCTCCTGTACCGTCAGCATAAAGCCCCGTGAGCGAGGATCAGCCGGATTAACACGTGAAGAAAAAGCAGCATAAATACGTAGAGCGAGTCCAGCGGGTTAACCGTCACAAGCGGCGTAGCTAATGGCTGTCCCGGTGTCCCGTTCAGTCCGCTATCAGGTGTGAGGAGACTGGAGCGCCGTGTCTGCCCGGTACTGCCAAAGCCATGGCCACGGTCTGCAGGTAACTCTACAGTGTTTGTTTGCTTTCCCTGTGCTCGCCCTCCCCCGTCCCTCCCTCCCCAGTACAGTATGGGTGAGTGCGGGTCAGGAGAAGTGGAGCTGCCGCCGGAGATGATTCATCACTAGGCTCCGCACCGCCCTCTACCGGCAGGAGCGGAGTACTGCCGCTGCTGCTGGTTACATAATCCCCGGAGAGCCTGGCGAGTTAGAGGGGAATGTATGGAGTGAGTATAGTCTCAAAACGATTTGTAAATGTGTATTACATGATTTGTAATTGAAAAACAAGATTTGTGCGTAATTTTGGGTACTCTCAAACCAAAAAAAACAGTTTTACAAATGCTGTTCATCACAACCTGATGACAGCTGAACCTAACCCTAACCACAGAGGGGCGGCGCTAACGACTTCCACACAACACCATTGTGTGCAGACAAGAGATGGCGGAACACCCCGGAGGCGATATCCATACACAACAGGCCGTTTAGCTTATACTCACTTCAGACGACGAGCCACCGGGATGTCCCGCCATGGCGTTCTCTTGTCTGCACACAATGGTGTTGTGTGGAAATCCGTTTCCCCCATCGAAATGTTTCCCTCCCGTTAGAATTGTGTTTCCCACAGCGCCGCCCCTCGGTGGTTTGGGTTAGGTTCAGCCTTCATCTGCTTTTGCCTGGACTGGCTGTTTTCCCAGTAGAATAACAACTCTACCACCTAGCAGTAGCTGATTTAAACCATATATTTACATTTACACTTATTATGTATGTGCTCTAGTCGAGGGGTGACGAGCTATTCTGTCTATTTAGAAAAACGTCTTTCCCACTGTGAAATTAAACACGAATTCACTGAAAGTCCAGATGTCCCAGTTTTCCACCAGCACCTAAACGCAGCATGCATTTACGAATCTGTG